>CAUYRH010173285.1:0-13162 GCA_963574655.1 Perodicticus potto
GTTAGGAAGCCTTTGCACTTGGATCACTAGTAAGCATGATATAGACTTTCAGTTTATGTTCCACCATTAAAAAATAGCCCCTAATACCTCTTAGCATTATTGCATGGTCTGAAAATGTCCTGAGCATGTAAATTTCAGCTAATTTACTTATTTCCAAGCTATAATTTAGAAATAATAAATAAGCACAAGGAAGCTCAAATAAAAATAGTTTCAACAGGTAAAATTTGACAAAACAAAAGGGCTCTTGGAACATTTTGTGAAGTTCCTTATCACACACAAAGTTTATTCTCTTCTTATTCTATTTTCTTTTGCCCTCTGACATGTGAAAGAACCTGTCAATAATTCACTGAGTGCTGTTTTCACTCTAAACTGCTGGGTACTGTATTTATTAGAGGAAAAGAACAAAGTGGTGTGTGATTCTTAAACTTGTGAAAATAAGACCATAGTAAACACTGAGTGTAAAGATCCTGTCAATACTTCTTCCTTTTGGCCAAGCAAGAGGCTTCCCAGCAGCTGCTATTCCCTCTTATTTTCTGTGGGAGCAATGTCCACTCATTGATGTTCTCTAGGAAGCTGGGTTAAGTCTCCAGTGACTGTCTAGATCATTACATGTCTCTAAGAGTCAGTGGACTTTTTGAAACCTGCTGTTCATAACAGATTGATTCTGCTTCTCAGTTAAGAATTTTAGAACTGTATGGAAGAGGATTCTATCCCCTCAGAGTCTAAGTACATATAGGAAACAATCTAGGATGGCTAGATACAGAAAGAAGTAATGGGGGAGTAGGTTCTAATAGACTGATAACCAAAAGAGGTAATAGGCCTGATAGAAACAGACATTATATTCATTCATCATAAAATGAGTACTTAACTTCCTCAACTCATAACCTCCTTTAAGGAAGGGTCATTGGGGTTAAGAAAAACAGCTATAAATGATATCATAAGTAAATATGGGTTAGACATTAGCCATGAATAGAAGCTCTAAAACCTAGTTATTAATGGGCAGAAGAAATTTTTTGTCTATATAAATTTTACTAATTCATGGAATATATGCTGTGGAGATAGTGCAAGTCCTTGTTGACATCTAAAGATAAGATACTAATAATATGTGAACCAGCTTCTCCATCAGTTGTAAAATATTTTTTATCTACCACATAAGTCAAGACATTAAAAACATAATTTCTAGCCTATCTTGTTGATGGAAAAACATTAGTCAATTATGACTGGAATTGAAAACAGTGAGAGCAAATCAAGGGCAGCATGGGAATTATTATGTGAGGAAATCCAGCAATATTTGTAGGTTTTATATGCCTCCAGCCCTAAAACCAACCAACAAAATACTGAATTGATATTCCCTGACAAACAACATAAACACTCTGTAGGTAACTAATAAGAAAAATGTGTAGATTTGCCTTTTTTATTTTTTCCAGGTAATAGAAAAGTTGTCAATGTGATTTTCAGGTAGGAGAAAAGAACATGCACTTGTCATGGCATTTTCAAATATTTTAAGTTATGTAACAAAGCTTTTCCAAGCCCCATTATGTCCCACAGTGCCTGTAAGTCTTGTATAAGGAAATGCCGGGTGCGGAAGGGTTCCAGGCAGCACCTGATCATATGGGCTGTGGTGCCTATATGCTCCCTTAGGATGGAGTCAATAAAAGAACTCCACCCCATCCCTCTATTTCAAAATGAACCTAGGCTTTTAGTGAACAGCAGAGACACACTCCAGGTCTATTTTTTGGTGGTAATATCTGGGTTTAGTAGGCCCAATGATCATGTTGCCTATGCTTACTTTATTACAATTACTAAACTCTACAGAAAATAGCATTTTCAAAATATAGCATTTAAAGAGTCCTTTTTGTACTGTTCCTCCCCTAAAGCCTTGCTTTAATAGAGAACAATGTGAGACAGGCTGTGGGGGTCAAAGCTGGGGATTCCTACGCCGCCGCCCCTCATGCAGGGGATCCCTGTGTTCATATAGGCCCCCACAGCCTGCTTCTGAGACAGCAATGTGATGCTGTGTGAACAGCCTGACACAGTAGGTCTGGCTTTTATGATGCAAATTTCCACTTTAAACTCAAAGGTAATTACAGTATTTTAACGTACCTTTCTCATGATCGGTAATAAGTTTCTCCAGTGCACAGTCCACATCAAAAATGTACCGGTAAAAGCACAGCTGGGTGTACAGGGACTTGTCAGAATACTGCAATATAACAAAAAATAAATGAATACTACTATTGGAGAGGGTAGGGAGTGATGGAGATCATTCTCAGCAGAGTGTATTCCCTAATTTCAACTTCTATATCAAGCAGCACTTTTTTAAAGAAAGGGGGTAAAAAGCAGAGAATCATCCTAATGGTTTGTCCCCTCATATAACATACACACCTTTCATAATTCAGAATAAATCCTGCTACTTCGATCATAGATTACTACTTGCGAAGCTGCAGACTGATTACCCCTGCTGTCAAAAAACTGATTTTGTCAAATTGCAAATTCCTATGTACCTGTGACAATTTGCACTGTTAATTGGGAAAAGTGGTACTGTGCTTCCTAACTGGGACCTGTCCATGCTCGCAGGAAGTTAAACAATTTCTGAAAACTGTTTAACACACATTGCTATAACTATGAGCCCGATATCATGGCTTGTGGTAACAATCCATTGCTTTTGTCAGGGACTGGCTCACAAATACAACAATGAATGAAGCACAGATTCAAGTAACATTGTGACTACTTACCCTGTGCTAATCCTTAGTGAACAACACATGACAACTGAACAGTACCACGTAAAATGAAATAACCAAGGTTTTTCATCCCATCCATGTCAAAACACACATTTAATGACTCCATTCAGTTCTAATTCAATGAAATGTAAAAGATGTATGCCTGAACTATTATTCACTCTGTAAACACATACTGAACACCAATGTTCCTGAAGTTAGAGTTACTATGTATTCTAAGTAACTGTGACTTGCTCTGCATGGGCAAAAACACATACAGTCAATTTAATAACCAACATGAGAAGTATTTGGTGAATCACATTCAAAAGTACTTTTTATTTTATTATTTTTGGTACTTATTTTAAATCATTTGCTCTAAGAACTGAATTTCCATCTTCCTATGGGGTTAAATACCTGGGAAACCCTGGAGCTGGAGAAAAATGAGCCAGAGCTTTGCTGTTTTCTTGTAGGAGGAGGCATCCTACCAAGATGAAACAACTAAACCCTTAGAACTTTCCAAAGGAGAAGCTCAAATGACAAAGACGTCATTAATTCTCTGTTGATGCCTTGGAATAACATACGATTTAGCCAAAATTGACTAAGCACCTACTGTGCACCAGGTCTAACATGGCTGACTACAGATATGCAACTAACTCACACAGTAAGCACTGTATAGATGTTGGTTGAATGAGTCAATGAATGACTACAACAGCTAAGCCATTTATTTGTACAATCCATGCAGCAGGGCCAAATGGCACACACTGACTAGCATGTGACTAGGAATTTAAGGAGAAAGACACTATCTATAACTAGGTGTGGACACAGCACTACTTCTAAAGGGAATCTCTTTGAGTAACCAAATATTAGTTCCAAGGATCCTAGTTGGCTTTCAAGGATGAAAAACTATAGTCAATTCAATTTGGTCCAGAAGTAACAAAAATTTAGTTACTAGACCTCATGATTCACCTTTCTACTTACTCCATTATAGAATCTGTTACTAAATTTAGTGTATTTTAAACTTCTTTGGCCATTACAGATAGTATCTATAAATATTAGGCTGCAAGAAAAAACCCACATGGAGCTCTTCACTAATCAGCCAGGGCAATTGTCTTTTTTGTGTGTGCATTCGTTCCACAAGTCTCTCTTTCTTTACCTGAACCTATTTTAAAAAGTATACACCTAGAAGCCTATTTTATTTCTTATTAGCTATTCTACAATATGCATCATCATTATACTATTATACACCAGTTATTTTTAGCGAATCCTGATTACTGCTTCCTGGGGGAAAAAAAAAAGGAGGACGACAGCGATTAAGTTATTTGTTTAGTTTTTTAGATTCAGCAGTAATTGCTGGTACACATCTCCCTGACTGCACACATGCTGCAGGTTGAATAGAACACTGAAATTACCTCCTTCATAATAGTTTGTTTTGATAATGTATTGTGTGTCGAGATGATGAGAAACAGTTGCTGTCAATTTGATTAGCCATTATATTTTTATGTTAATTGCCATTATTGGGTCCATTCTGTTTAGTGTCACCATAGAAGCCATACAATGTTAGCATAAATAACAAATTGGAGTAAATTAGGAAGATATATTTTTGCCAATTCATTTTAATTGCCCCTCAGTCCTTCCGTTGGTTAACGCAGCTGTTGACCCATAATAAGCGCTGGGTCAATATAGCTGCTTGTCAATTCGGAAATGCAAAGTGCTGTGTTGCTGGTAATGGATATACAACAACCTTTGCCAGCCAACTGAAGCAAACGAGTGACAACCCACATGAAGGAATAAAGCGTCAGCCACGGAGTTTAGTGACCTGATATTAGTAGGGAGGCTAATTGAAAGTCACTGCCTAAATGGATAAGGAAAATAGGGGAAAAAAATTAAAAAGGAGTTATATATTTAAAAAAAATATACCAACACCTCCTGCCCTTTTGATTCCTGACATATTTTGCAATTAGTAAACTGGCTGAAAACAAAAGGCCTTATCAGATTTTCAATGTCAAATACAATTAAGTGGTTTTAAAGAACACACATGAAACAGAGAAAACTCTACTTTAAATGAGTAAGAATGGCACCTACTTTTGTTTTCTTGATTTTCCACCACTAATTTGTGATCACGTGGAATTTAAAAAAAATCTTCACTATCTTTTCTCTTTTGCCTTTGATAATAAATTCTTCTAATCAAGAAACCTGACACCCTCTCGCCTTCTCTGAGTTCTTCAGCAGTTTTTTTTCTCACACTTAAATGCTCATTTTGACTGTACAAGATTGGATGGAAAATACTTCAAGAAAATAAGATGATATTTTAACATTTCTTTCTTTCTCTAGCTTTCACTTATTGGTTTAAAATGTTCGATTTCTTGCTCATTCCTTGAAAATTGCACTCAACACAGTGCCTATGCTTCTTTCAGTCTTCCTTTATAGTTAGAACATCATGTACCAAAGTGGCTGATTATGATTTAGTAAGGACAATACTGAGCTGGAATAGCTACTGTATGTATCACGCTCTGCATTCAAGTTAGTTACTTGGAGTGTTACCAGAGTAATAAACGTGGGCCATAGGTGCACTCACACGTCCTGCTTTGATACCTGGCACAGGGGAGGCATCTGGCAAATATTGTGGAAGAAAGGAAGGGAAAAGGAATATGTTTTAATGCCACTGTTTTGATGTATTCTTTTTGAACTCTGTAATCAGATTAGATTGGAAACAATGCAAACTCCATTCTTTCTCCAAGCCAAAGTACTTTATAATGAAAAGGCAGTTCAATTCACATTTATCGATATTATCTATTCTCTTTCCTGAGATTTCTGATGGGGCTCTATGTCAGTTGTCTCCCACCTGGCTGTATATCAGACTTACCCTGAGAGCGTTTAAAAAAATACTGATGCTTAGACCTCTGCCCTGGAAGAGCTAACTGAGAATGTAGGGTGATTGCTGGATATGGGTATTTTAAAGGGCTTCTGGGTAGTTAGTTCTCTTGGGCTGTCAAAGAACTGCTGTGCTACATATTACCTGTATTGGAGATAATTTTAGAACCATATACTCTAATCTTCCCAACCTGGCTCAAGATCAACAAATTCACATTAACCAAAATAGCCAGAGAAGTTATTATGAGAATAATTTTTGAAGTTATTTGAAGATTAAGATAGGATATGTTTTCTGTTATATAAAATATAGGGAGGTATTATACTTGACTTGCATCTGGGGTGTTTTTGTTCTTTTTACTGAATTATACACATTTGGAGTGCAAACATACTAAGTGTATAGCTTGATGCACAAAGTGAACACGTCTCTGTGATCGGCTACTAGAGCAAGAAACAGAACATTACTAGTTCTGTTAGTAACCCCAGAGAGGCCCGCTGCTCCCCCTTCCAGCTATCCTCCATCTTCTCCACAAGGATAGTAATAGATTTGCCTTTAAAAAAATTATATGTGAAGAAATGGGGAAAGGGGCAAGGGAGGCGAGGGGAGGATGGGTGGAGGGAGGGTGATCAGTGGGATCACACTTACGGTGCATCTTAGAAGGGTACAAGTGAAAATTACTAAATGTAGAATATAAATGTCTTCATATAGTGATTAAAAGGCCATGAAGGCTATGTTAAATAGTTCAATGAAAATATTTCAGATCGTATATGAAGTCAGCACATTGTGCCCCATGATTTCACCAATGTACACAATTATGATTTAATAAAAATAAAAAAATTGTATATGCATAAAATCACACTGTTTGTGTTCTTTTCTGTTGGGTTTCTTTTTCTCAACACTGTGTTTGTGAGATTCACCCATGTTTTGCGTAGCAGTTTATTCTCACTGCTGTGAAGTGTTCCACTGAATGAATATACCAAAATCAATTTATCCATTCTACAGATGATGGGCATTAAGTGGTCCCTAGTTTTACGGCTATTAAGAATGGGCCATTAGTGGTGGCTCATGTCTGTAATCCTCGTACTCTGGGAGGCTGAGGCAGGTGGATTTCTTGGGCTCAGGAGTTGAGAAACCAGCCTGAGCCAGAGTGAGACCCTAAATATAGCAAGACTAAAAATAGCCAGGTGTTATGGCAGGCATCTGTAGTCCCAGCTACTTCGGAGGCTAAGGCAAGAGAATTGCTTGAGCCCAGGAGTTTGAGGTTACTGTGAACGGTGACACCACAGCACTCTACTGAGTAACAAAGTGACACTCTGTCTCAAAAAATAAAATGGTGCTGCTGTGAATATTCATGTACATATTTTTGAACCACATATGTGTGTATTTCTGTTGATTACCAGACACAAAGGTGGAAATGCTAGGTTAGGAGGTACTGCCAAAGTGTTTTTCGAAGTGGCTGTAGTACTGATTTTCAACTGGCTTTTTTTTTGAACTGGTTTGACAATACAGTCTTCAGCTTTCTAAGATACTATGCATTTGCATGGGAACATAACGGGTCTTTTTGATCTCTCTCATTTGTAGAGACAGCAGAAATTAGCTAAAATCATCTTTTTATCAACTTGAAAATAAACATAACTTGCCCCTGATTTAAATTCCTTGAAGTATAAAGAGTTGGGCTCATGCCCCAATAGATTATTCACAGCAAAATCTTAAATTCAAGTTATCGTCTTCATATAACCATGTAAAGTCTGCCTTCTTCCATCATAAACTGGTATATTCTCACAAAAGTTGATTTCATTTGGGTTGACCCAAATTAAATCATGAAGGGAAATAGGCTGCTAAAAACCCAAAATGTACCCCCAAACTATTTTGATCATTAAACAGCATTGTTCCACTATAGGCACAGATTATCCAGTACTTACTATAACTTCATTTATTTATTTACTTATTTTTTAGAGACACAAGTGCTGTGGTGTCACAGCTCACAGCAACCTCCAACTCCTAGGCTTAGGCGATTCTCTTGCCTCAGCCTCCCAAGTAGCTAGGACTACAGGTGGCTGCCACAACACCTGGCTATTTTTTTTGTTGCAGTTTGGCTGGGGCTGGGTTTGACCCCGCCACCCTCCGTATATGGGACCAGCACCCTACCCACTGAGCCACAGGTGCCACCTGACTATAACTTTAAAATATAATGAAGGTGATGGGCACTTGGGTTGTTTCCACATCTTTGCAATTGTGAATTGAGCCACTATTAATACTTGAACGAAAATGTCCTTATGATAAAATGAAGTTTTTTTTCTTTGCCATGGAATACTATTCAGCCATTAAAAGATGGAGACTACACCTTTTGTATTTACCTGGATGGAGCTGAAGAACATTCTTCTTAGTAAAGCATCTCAAGAATGGAAAAGCAAGCATCCCCTGTACTTAATACTAATTTGAAACTAGTAACTGAACAACTACAGGCACACATGAGAGAAAAACATAAAATTCAAGAAGTGGGGGAAGGTCTCTACTAAAAATAGAAAAACATAGCTGGGCATTGTGGTGGATGCTTTTAGTCCCAGCTACATGGGAGGCTGAGGCAAGAGGACTGCTTGAGCCTAGGAGTTTGAGGTTGCCATGGCACTCTACCCAGGGCCACAGAGTGAGACTCTGTCTCAAAAAAAGAAGCGGGGAAAAGTGGGAAGGGGGTTCAGTAAGCTCCCACCTAACAGATATAACGTAGGGATATATGGCACACCTCCTGGGTGAAGGGCTCAACTACAACTTGGACTTTACCTTACAAATGCAAACAATGCAACCTAATTTTTTGTACCCTTATACATATTAATCTGAAATTAAAATGATATAATGAAGGTGTATTAAACCCCATTACTTGGCAAACATGAAGGTACAGATCTAGGCATCACAGCACAAAGCAGATTCAGAACTCTAAACCTCATTGGCACTGACAGGGACCCATGAGTTACATGTCTAGAAATGGAAAACTAGCTTAGGACAGTCTTTCCTGAAAACTCCTCACTAGGATTCTCACCATACACAAGGCAGTGTCCCAACCCATCAGGTCCACTCTCAAGAGTTCCCCACATGACTCTGAACTGCCCATCTGGCCACACCCCCACCACCATCCCTTGCGGCAAACATGTCCTTTTCTCTTTTGCATCCTATCCTTCCAGCTTTGCTTAAAGATCCACTTGGTTTCTATCTATCTCATCAGACCCCATAGTCATCACCATTTCTGGGAAGCCTTTTGTACCTCCATGATTTGGTTTGCTCACTTTCCACCTGACAGACCTAGCCGCCTCTCCTCTGTATCCTCATGGCTCACTACATCTCTTCAACCCAGGGCTCATGCCTCGGGTAGTTCTCACTGGTTTCATCAGCCCATGCACCTCCTAGGATGTGAGCTCCTGAGGGCAGAGAGACCACAGATATTCTATTCTGCATTGTCAGTGCCTAGGACAGGGTCTGGCATGCACCTGGCTGTCAAACAAATGTTTGTGGAAGAAAGAGATTTAGAAAACCTGTCTTGCACCTCTCATTTAGCCTCAACATACCGCTTACTGATACAACACTAGTTTTTTTAATTGTAGTATTTCCTATGTGTATCTCTCCAAGCAAGCTGGCTTTGGTGTCAGAATGAATCTGGTTGGAAATTCAGTTCTACCATTTAAAGCCTTGGGTGACCTTTTACAAATTGTTTAGCCTATTTATATCTCAATTTCTTCATTGTAAAATGAGGTGAAAAAACCTCTTAGGAATGTTGTAAAGATAACAAGACACATACAGAAAGCACTTAGCACCATGACTGGTACCCAGTACATAATGGATACATGATAGATGCCATACTTTCCCCAATTAGAATGTAAGCTTCTGGGGAGTTTGTATTTGCACATGGTTGTAAAATCCAACACAATACCATGCCCATGATAGGTTACTCCAGAAAGTTCTGTCTAAGGAGTATTTCTAAATATGAATGCTCCTTTTAAATCAATGCGTTAAAAGCTACTATTTCAACAATGTTTTACTAACAATATACCTTTAGAATTCCAGTAACTCTCAATTTCCATACACTTTTAGGCCTCATATAAATTATTAGTCTTGATTATGAAAAGGTTGAGATAGACTTTCTTGTCTTTCCCTGCCACTCGATTACTTAGTTTGTTTTTTTTTTTTTTTTTCCTTGAGACAGAGCCTCAAGCTGTCACCCTGGGTAGAGTGCCGTCGCATCACAGCTCACGGCATCCTCCAATTCCTGGGCTCAAGCGAGTCTCCTGCCTCCACCTCCCAAGTAGCTGGGACTACAGGCGCCTGCCACAATGCCCGGCCATTTTTTGGTTGCAGCCGTCATTGTTGTTTGGTGGGCCTGGGCTGGATTCGAACCCGCCAGCTCAGGCGTCCGTGGCTGGCGCCTTAGCCCATTGAGCCACAGGTGCTGAGCCGATTACTTAGTTTTATATCTATTTTATTTGCAGTATCTATGTTAACTTTGCTATTTTGCAAATATGGAATAACAAAGGATGAAAAAATGCTAGTTTTCCAACTTCACTGTACTTTGCAAAGGAAATTATTTCCATAGACTACAGAAATAACTTATTTGGATTACTTCAATTAGTTCTAATATAAAACATTGCCACCACTTCATTAATCAGCCGCTTGTGAGGATTACTTTTCCAAGAAGTCTTTTTGGTAATTTGATTAGAAAGAATGGTGGTGCACATTATCATGATTCAGTATGTCCATCAAGTAGACAATTTACAGCAAGTTCTTGATAACGATGGGCTTAAAAAAACACAGTAATTTCTTCATTGCAGAATCCTATTTTTTTGTGAAGATGAAGTTATTTTTCAAAGTCTTTGGCAATACACGTTGCTGAATAAGCATCAGGAAATATTTCAGTGCATTAAGAGGCATTTCACTCTTTCCCTCTCCCTACAGACACCCCCCCCCCATGAATGATGCAGTAATTAAAACCTAATTATTATCTTCATTTTAAACAAAACCTAAAGTGAATACCAATTAATAACAACATACTAATGAGCATCTGCTGTGATGAAATTGAATATGAATGTGCTGCAAATTTCGGGTAATTTATTTTTTTTTTTAGGGGAAGTGCCACTGGTAGTATTCTGCTGTTAGAAGATTATATAGAATGTACACCATTTTCTATCAAGTCATTCTGCACATGGCAATTTCCATTGGAGGAGACATGCCTAGCTTTAATACTATAGATGCTGAAATATCCAAATATTGGTCAGGGGGTCTTCACTGAGACTGAGGACAATTCAAGGACTCTACCTTGAATTTACTGCCCTCCCTTCTAAAGGTTTTCTTTTTTAACGTCATAGTTCTAGGTTGAATTGCCAAAAATAAGATTGAATTTGTCCCATGACATATAAAAATGTATCAGCCCCAAAATAAAAATTTAAATACAGGGCGGCGCCTGTGGCTCATCGAGTAGGGCGCTGGCCCCATATACTGAAGGTGGTGGGTTCAATACCCAGCCTCGGCTGAACAGCAAAACAGAAAAATAGCCGGGCATTGTGGCGGGCGCCTGTAGTCCCAGCTACTCGGGAGGCTGAGGCAAGAGAATCGCCTGAGCCCAGGAGTTGGAGGTTGCTGTGAGCTGTGTGATGCCACAGCAGTCTACCGAGGGCGATAAAGTGAGACTCTGTCTCTACAAAAAAAAAAAAAAAAAAAAATTAAATACTAATTTCAAATGGAAGAAACAGTAATAAAAAATAGTTTTAAGTCATCACTTTGGATTCCACTGTAACCTTAAAATGGTCTAGAAATTTTTAAGCTGAAGAAACTCTTAAAACTCTTGAAGTATTAAGGAAACCAAGTTCAGATTTATTAATAACACCACATCAAGAAGAAAAATGGGGAGACAGAATAAAGCTCTGCATATTATAGCTTCACACCATATCTACCATATGAATTGGTAGGATCAAATTAGTGTTATTAAAATGTGTTCCATTTGTGTGTCTCAGTTGCTTCTCAAATATTTGATTCTACTTTCATCTATTAAATTATATATTCATTAAAAAAATTAAAAGGCACACTCACATGTGCTACACACCAACTTTTAAGACCCCAATATATTAACTGGTATTCTCACAGACTTGAAAAATATAAATGCTATCAAGTTAAAATAAATATCTACATTGCTAGAAATATCATTTATCCTTTTATAGATGGCAGTTCTACATGAAATCTTATTTGGGAAGAAAAGGTTTCCTGGATTAGGTAATTCCCAGAATTTCTTTTCAGATCTAAACTAGATGAAAAACTGTTTTACTTTGTTTTCATATTGGCAAAAACAGCCACTGGTCCCTTTTCCCTGGCACATTTGATTAAATATATATGTATATATCTTTTTCTTTTTTTTTGAGATAAGAGTTTCACTTTGTCGCCCTCGGTAGAGTGCCGTGGTGTCATAGCTCACAGCAACCTCAAACTCTTGGGCTTAAGTGATTATCTTGCCTCAGCCTCCCAAGTAGTTGGGATTAAACAGGCGCCCACCACAATGCCTGGCTATTTTTTAGAGACAGGGTCTTGCTCTTGCTTAAGCTAGTCTCGAACTCCTGAGCTCAAGCAATCTACCTGTCTTGGCCTCCCAACTGCTGGGATTACATGTGTGACTCACCACACCAGGCCATATATATCTCATTAAAATAAAAATTCTCTACTTCTTCCCAACCTACCCCTATCTACAAAAAAATGGGCAAAACTGACATCTAGAATGTTTGGTCAGCTTTCTAATTTTTCAATAACTGGTCTCTAAAGGCTTATGATGAGCAAATATCAACAGTTACAAAAAATAAATGTACATAACTACTATAAATAAATTGGAATAACATTTGGGATAAAAACTTAACCTTTTAATTTGACCTGGATGTTAAGGTGAACTCCGAGTTGGATGACATCTCAGAACAAGTTATGGTTCAGATGAAGAAGTAGGACAAGGTTGTCATGGCTGATTCCTGACCCAAGCCCCAAGGATGTTAGTCAAAGTCACCCTACTATCATACCATGAGTCATCTGTACTCATCAAAAAGACACTGTTCATTCGTTCAACACGGGTGCAGTCAAATTAGAATGACTATTCACAGCTAGAATCAAAAAGGCTGCAGGTTTTTATTGGCAAACAACATCTCACATCTTGGCATGAAATGTTGGTCTAAGATCAAGTGAGATCATAGATTCCATATATGCTATTTAATACTGACAGAGACTTCTTGAATGCTATCTGTATGTTAAATCACACTATGTTAAAGAAGGGGCTTAATAATAGATTAATATTCATTTGACAAATTCTACTTTTCAGATCACTCTCCTTTGCATTAAGCTTTCTCCCATCTGATCTTTGATATGTGAACTAGCTATTTGGATTATCCTCATTTTACAGATAAGAAAGCTGAGACTCAAAGAGGATGAAATATCTGGGAATTTACCTAACAAAGGACATGAAAGATCTCTATAAAGAGAATTATGAAACTCTGAGAAAAGAAATAGCTGAAGATGTTAACAAATGGAAAAACATACCATGCTCATGGCTGGGAAGAATCAACAT
>CAUYRH010173289.1:0-38843 GCA_963574655.1 Perodicticus potto
ATCATCATATTGCATACCTTGAATAAATACAATTTTCATTTCTCTTTTTTATACAATTTTCATTTCTTACAATTAAAAAAAAGAAAGAAAGAAAAACTTTTTCAGAGCTGAGAGCCTCCACACCCAAAGTCCAAGAAGACATTCCCAAGTGCTACATGCAGTCACTGCCCTGGAACATCTATCATCTTCCTGAGGTTTGGTGGAGGGTGGACCACAGAGCCCCACTACTTAAAAAACTGTAGACATCTATTCCTGCCCTTGGGACACAATCTTAGCTCTCCCATTACTAAGGACTCTGCCCCTCAAAGCCACTCCACAATTCCCTTCCCAGGCACTGTGTGGCCAGATCCCTCCTGGAAGGGAGGAGGTCAGGTCTACAGGTGGACTTCTTTGGGTCCTGCAGCAAGGGAGCACAAAGTCATGGTGACCTGCGTGGAAGACTGAGTTAAGAACAAAGACATCAGAGGCAAATAACTCAATAAGTTTTCCTGCCTAGGATCAGAGCAAGTTTAGGTCTCAATATTCTAATCTTAAGAGGTGAGGCTGTCCCTCCATACCTCAATGGGCATAGGACGTGGTTTCCTCCAAAAACCCTCTAAAGGGAAGAAAGGGTTATGCTGACAAAGAAAGGGACTATTCTATTCAGCCTGCCCTCAGGACACCAGGCTCCACCGAATGTGACTCGGTCTTGGCTTACAAGCAACTTACAAGCAACTTGGTCTTGGCTTACAAGCACTTTGACCGACCATGAGTCCCACCAGCTGCGTGCCCCAGGTGGACTCCTATTATTATATCTGTAGTACGGAGAACATCTCCTGGCCAGTTTTCACTTCCCCCATGAAAGCCTGTTTTTCACTTCTGCTTTGGGGGGACTAGTTTAAGCTCTGTAGACCTTCAGCTATCATTCTAAGAATGGGAAGTCAAACACCAGTTCTGTCATGAAATCTGCAATCCCTCAGCCTAAAGAGGCCCCACCCTTTCTCCTGGCCTCAAAGCACATGCCCAAAAATGCCTGCTGTTCATGTCATCACCCTTGAACCCTGGGTCTATCTCAGGCCCCTGTGGAAACATGACGAGCTTCAAGCGTGGCCCCTACAGCCACAGAATGTTCCCTACACGAGGCAATTTGAGATAGAAAAAAGTCATCCTTGGAGGGTAGGGATTGGTGGACATTTGAGGCTAAGAAATTTGACCAGTTTGTGCTGGGAAATTGCTCTCATAAAGAGTTCACAGAGCAGACATCTAATACCCAGACTTGAACATTTTTCTCTCCAGTGGAAAATAGAAACCATCATCCAGATTGGTTTCTCAGTCTTAATCAGTGCACTCATCAGCTTTTAACAATGAGGTCATGTTTTTAACCCACACACATAGCATATAGGAAAGGGTTCCACCAAGCCTTGTTAAACCGATAAATAAATGAAACTCATTCTCAGGAATTTGGCCATGCAGCATTGGCCTAATTTTCCCCCACAGCTCTAGAGGGAGAGGGCATTTTATAAGATAGCTCTATCATTCCACAGACCTATATAAAACACCCCTGGCTTAATTAACTTTTTTTTTTTTAACATGACAAAATGGTTCTTAAATTCAACATGGTGTTTTTAAGACAGATGCAATTACACCTTGTATCAGCAAAGAAAAGCTTTCCCAGAACCCTGTTTCTCACCCACCCACCCCAGTAGACCTCACTTCAGTCTAATTAGCTAGGACTGTACTCTCTGTCTTCCGGGGGCAACAGAGGAAACTTGAATGTTCATTTTCTTCAACCCTGAATAAAGAGGAGAAGGGAAGATTTCAATGGGTATAGAAGTCAGCCTGAATTCTGCCACAAATAGCTAAACAATTTTGAAACATATAAACCACAAAGGGAGAAATTAGATCTGCTCTCTATTAAACTATATTATGAAAGTGCAGGAATGAAATTAACGTATCACACACAAGATTTGACAGAGATCAACAGCAAAGAAGAATTAGCGCAGAAATGGATCCTAGTATACAAAACAACTCAATATACGATTTCTTTAAAAGCCATAACAGATTTCCCAGGAAGAAAAATATCATTCAACATATTGGACATTGGGTGGTGGTGTGCTAGAACAATTGGTTGCTACGAAAGGAAAACATTCTTATCATGATATGTATAAAAGTCAAACCACAGAATAAAACAAAGGAGAATAATGTTATCTTCTAAAAAAAAAAAAAAGACAGCAAAGAACTGTGTAAAAACCACAGCAGGGAGGGGAACACCTGGCTAGGGTTCACAGTGTCACAACAGCTGTGGTCCCCTCAAGTAAAGGGAGCAGCGGGGTAGGACCAACAACATTTAGCAATGTGGCTCAATCACTGTGAGGGAACCACAGCCCAGGGGCCAGTTCCAGCTTGCCAGCTCTTTTGATATGGCCCACAAGCTACGAGCATTTTTTATACTTCTAAATGGTTGAAGCGGCGGTGCCCATAGCTCAGTGAGTAGGGGCACCAGCCACATACACCAGGACTGGCAGGTTCGAACTGGCCCTGCCCAGCTAAAGCAACAATGACAACTTGCAACAAAAAAATAGCTGGGTGTTGTGGCGGGTGCCTGTGGTCCCAGCTACTTGCAAGGCTGAGGCAAGAGAATCGTGTAAGCCCAAGAGTTAGAGGTTGCTGTGAGCTGTGATACCACAGCACTCTACCCAGAAGGACATTGTGAGACTCTGTCTCAAAAAAATAACAATAATGAATTAAATAAATAAATAAATAAATGGTTGAAGGGAACATCAACATTATAATATTTCATGATGTGAAAATTATACAAAATTCACATTTCAGTGTCCATGAGTAAAGTTATTGGGATACAGCTGTGCCAATTCATTTGGGTTTTATCTGTGATTGCTCTTGCACAGGGTGGCAGGGTGGAGGACTTGAAACAGAGACCACCTAGCCCTCAAGGTCTAAAATATTACTACCTGGTCCTTTCCAGAAAATGTTTACTGACCCCTCTGCTAGATGATAAGTGAACTTGCTGCTTAGGGAACTCGTGAGACTGAATCAGCTGTGGCTTTTGTTGGAGGGAAAAATAAACCCCAAACAGAATTCACCTTCTACCCCTGGTGATGGGCCAGGACACCATTCTCCCTTTGAAGCTGGTAGTCTGAGCCCTAGCAGCAGGGTGACATTAAATTTGCATTTTGAACTTCCCAGGGCACAGCTTTGATCTCCCCTGGAATGAGGTTAGGTTTTCCAGGAAATTGAAGGGAGAACTAGGAAATGTGGAGACTTCAGAGAGGGGGCTGTAGAAGGAAGTGGGAAGAAGAGCTATAGAAAGATTAGGGGGAAGAGGGCTGTGCCTGGAGCACCTTTCTGAAGCTGGGAAGGGCTTGACTTTTACATCATGTGAGTGGAGTGAGTAAACAGAAGAAGTCTCAGTTTCTGCTCTGTGATCATCTCATGATGGGCCAGCATGTGTTGGGACTGTGGGAGAACTGTGAGAAAGTTCTAGGGCAGGCGAGAGCAACCATTGTTAAGCCACTTTGTTGGGCTCTGGCAGAAATGATCCTGAAAGTTCATCAGTCCCCTTTCACGGCAGATAATGATCATGATGATAAAAATAGAAAGAGCAGCTAACATTTAATGAGCATTTAGTATGTGCCAGGAGTATGGATTATGGAATTTAATCCTCAGAATCCTTCTTTGGAATTATGCTATTGCCATCCCCATTGCTTTTCCAGATGAGGAAGCTTAATATATTTTTAGTAAATCGTCCGAGGCCACCCAGCTAGCAAGTGATGAAGTCAAGGTACAAACCTTAGAGGAGAAGCCTGAAAGCGCATGCTCTCAACCCCTGTCTTGTGCTGCCTTCTCGGGCAGAGAAAGTCACAACTCTCCTGGACCAGTTACTACAGTGAGAGATGGAGACCAATGGCAGAAGAGATGGTTCTCCCTCATATGAGAAAGAACGGAGCTAAACAGCCTGATTTCCTGCCCACCTTCCACCCCATAGGTTAATAAGAAACACCTACATGGTACAAAAATGACCACTGACCGCTACATGCAGGCTATACCCAGCGCTAGTGTGTTTCACGTGCTCTTTCAAAAGCAGGGAAAACAAATGTTTTCTAAATTCCTCCCATTGGATAAGGAAAGCAAATCCCTTTCTTAAATCCCATTATTGACAAATACAGAATTATAGTTTAAAGAATGCTTAAAAAAAAAAACATTAGAGGAAACCAAAAGTAGAATTTAAGATGTCATCTTTTACCTCCAAAGCCTTGAAAAACATAAAAACAGCACAGAATAGCAAAAAGACAACTAAATATGAGGCAAATGCAAACTAAACAGAAAGCTGGGGCTGTAATTATTATTTCAGATAAAAATGAATTCAAGGAAAAGAATTAAATGGAAAAGGGGCTCATCATTGAAACTGAGGTGTAATGGCTATGATCTTTCATGCCTCAAATAACATAACAATAGACCTCTAAAGGAAAAACTTCTGGAAATGAGGAAATAAAAAACTGTGATCAAAATGAGAGATTTAAAAATATTACTATCATTGTTGCCAACATGCAGTTAAAGAAAACACAGCCAGAACAAAAAAGAGCTGAATAATTTAATAAGATGAAGATCAATTCAGGGGAAGAGTTGTCTGCAAGACTTATCTCTGGGCCCACCCAGCCCCTAAAACCCAAGTGACAGACTCTGTGCCCTTCCCCTCTGACATTTAAGAGAAGCAAAGGTGCAGTAAAGACCCTATACGTGCATGCTTATGTTTTCTGGGTGGTTGATTATCAAAAGTGAAATTTCAATGCCAAAGATAAGTATGTTTTTGGTCTGAATAGACAGAGCTGATTACATTCCTAAAGACTACAGAAATTCATATTCCTACTGCACAATCAGTTCTATTTTACTTTTTGCCAATCTGATTGGCAAAACATGGTATTTCATAATTGCTTTAATTCATCTTCCTCTCTCTTTCATATTTATTGACCAGTTGAGATTCCTTTTCTACACATTGCCTATTTCTATCACTGGCTCATTTTTAAATTGAGCTTCCTGGGTGTATTTCCTACCAATGCATAGGAGCTTCCTTGTTAAGGACTTTTAATTCTGTCTTTTATAGATGTTACTAATATTTTTCCCAGTTTATCATTTGCCTTTTGATTTTGCTTTTGGTGTTTGTTCAATATACAAAAAAAAAATTTAAGTAGTCAATTATATAGCTTTTCTTTGTAAATTCTTATGAATTCTCCCCATACATAAGTTTATCTCTGTATTCTAAAGTTTCTTCTTTTTTCTTAACCTTTTAATCTTCGATCCTTCTGAGATTTACTTTTGTATAGATTGGTATGGGCAGAAGAGGTCCAACTTTATTTTCTTCATGATGCATTAACCAGCATCAGTGATTAAATAGGTGATTCTTTTCCCATTTAAAGCTCACCTTTATCCTATATTTTAATTACTCACATAGAACTCAAGGTTATTTCTGGATCAATTACATTTCTCTGAATTATGTATCCTGTATCAAGATAAAATTGTTTTTATTTTCGCTGCTTCATAGAATTTTTTTTAGGTCAGATTCATCTCATATTTAATAATTCAATTCTTAAAGTGGTAATAAATGTAGTTTTTGCTTTTTTTTTTTTAAGAAACAGGTAACTTTGTAAAACAGAAAATACCAGAATCCCTTTATTCTCCTTCTAGATTTTTCTGCTGTCCGCTGGACCCACCCTACCCAGTCAGAGACGAATTTCTGACCCCTGTTTCAAATATGTGAAAGACGTCTTTGCAAATAAAACAATAAGAGCTCAATCTAAAGGGTGTCATTACACCATGAACACAAAGTTCTTTCCTCCTGACTCAGAACATACATTAAGAGAAAGTCGACGTATTTACAAACTGGACTTAATAATTCTTATGGTAGAGTTTGCCCCCAAATAGAAAAACTAAACATTGTTTTGCTTCAAAAAGTTACAAATTTAGTGCTTGAAAACTCCAGCAGGTAAGCAACAGGACTAATTAGAACCTGTTTTGGGAACCGTCTGCTAGCATACGAGCAGGCTTCGGTTCAGGAAACCTTTTTTTCACAGGAGGGAGCAGGAAGGAGATGAAGTTGCTATTTACATCCCAGTCTGCACCCTCAGTACCACCTGTTCATCTCCTTGAACTTTTCACAGTGATAGTTGTCAGGGGCCTTCTGTTAGCAGGGCACTTGCTGTTAGGAGGGCTCCACTCAGGCTCTGGCTTCTCCGCATTACCCTCTCTCAAAGGTCGGGCTTTGGGTTCTTTGTTTCTCCTTATGGGAGCCTTGAGCTCCTCATGATAAAATCGGTTGCACTGCGCATCATTCACAGCCATGTTGGTGGGCACAAAGAACGTCTCACCGTCTTTCTTCTTGTTCTGCTGCTCTGTCAGCAGACTGACCTTGGCATTCTCCATGGAAATGATATTTTCTGTTTTAGCATCAGTGCCAAGGTCTACTTCAGGGATACCACTCGGCTTCTGGTTGGAAAGCATCTCCTCAGTCTTCTTTGCTGAAGAAACATGCGTGTTTTCTGGGAGTTCATAAAGACAGTCCTCTGCCGTCTTTGGTTTGACTTTCTGCTCCTCATGTTCCGCAGTCCCTTTCCTCTTCTTTGGCGCTGTCTCAATGCACATCATCATGTCTGCATCCTCATCCCTTCCATTGGTTTCTGCAGAAAATGAAGTCCCCAGGCGAAGGTCTTCCCCCTCACTGATCTTACCTTTGCCCCTTTCCTTCAGTTTCTTCATATCCACCATGCCGCCCATCTTCATGTGAGAGGGGTAATCCACGAGAGTGGTCTCTGCTTGTACCTCCTCTCCCCCCAGTGGGGCCACAGCACTCACCCGGTGGTCCTTTCCCTCAAGTTCTGCGCCTTTCCGGTCTCTTCCAGTTCTAATTCTACCTCCTCTGAATTTTGCTCATCTTCCGCTGACTTTGAGTCAGCTCACACTGATGAAAAGTCTTCATAGTGACTGGTATGGTGGTGCCGGCCCACGGTCCAGCCGCTGAACCAATGCACTGTCGCTTCATAGAATTTTAAATGGCGGGTGGGTGAGGGGCTCACACCTGTAATCCTCGCACTCTGGGAGACTGAGGAGGGTGGATGGCTTAAGCTCAGGAGTTCAAGACCAGGCTGAGCAAGAGCATAATATCATCTCGCTAAGAATAGAAAGCCTAGGCGGGCATAGTCATGCTCGCCAGTAGTGCCAGCTACTGGGGAGGCCAAGGCAAGAAAATTCCTCAAGCCCAAGAGTTTGAGATTGCTGTGAGCTAGGCTGACTCCATGGCATTCTACCCAGGGTGACAGAGTGAGACTCTGTCTAAAAGAAAAAAACAGTAGGAATCCTCTCTCTCAAACCTTTCTCTGGTAAAAAACTAAAAATATCTTGAGTAGACACAGAAGAGACTACTGGTTGATTTTAAATTTTTCTAGATGCCCTTGGGGACATGCCATTTCCCCTAAGCACAGCAGCTCATGCTGGCTTTCTCCTTGCCCTCTGCTGCCACCACCATTCCCACAGTCCAGACTCCTTGGAACCTCACACCTCCCCACCTTCAGTGCCAACAGGTGTTGCCCTCAGGGACATTCATTACTTCATTACCATTTTCAATCTTTCTGCCCCATACGCCTCCATTAATTCATGATGCAGACATTTGAAACAATTTTTCTTTTCTTTTCTGTTTTTTTTTCTTTTGAGACAGAACATCATAGCTCCCAGCAACCTCAAACTCTTGGGCTCAGGCAATCCCTTTGCCTCAGCCTCTCAGGTAGCTGGGACTACAGGTGCCCACCACAACTCCTGGCTAGTTTGTATTTTTAGTAGAGAGGGAGTCTTGCTCTTGCTCAGGCTGGTCTTGAACTCCTGAGTTCAAGTAATCTATCCACCTCAGCCTCCAAGAGTGCTAAGATTACAGGTGAGCACCACCACACTCAGTCCAATTTTTCATACACCCAAATTCAGGAATACATGGATACTAAATTTTTTTTTTTTTTTTTTTTGAGACAGACCCTCAAGCTGTCACCCTGGATAGAGTGCCATGGCATCACAGCTCACAGCAACCTCCAATTCCTGGGCTCAAGCAAGTCTCTTGCCTCTGCTTCCCAAGTAGCTGGGACTACCGGCGCCCGCCACAACCCCTGGCCATGTTTTGGTTGATTGTTTTGGTTGTTGTTTGGCAGGCCTGGGCTGGATTCGAACCCGCCAGCTCAGGTGTACGTGGCTGGCGCTTTAGCCCGTTGAGCCATAGGTGCCAAGCCCATGGATACTAAATTTTAATCTGCCTTTCATACACTTGGTAGGGACATACATGGAATTTTATAAACACCTAAATCTCAAAATTTTCAACTATTCACTTACCCCCATTCTTCCTAGTCTGTCTTCTGAAATCTTAATTGCATGTATTTTAAACTTTACCGTCTGTCTTCCAATATCTCAATCTCTCCTTTACATCTTGCCTACCCTTTTCTGTTTTTGTTCTGGGCAATTTCTTTAGATCTTTCTTCCAGGTTTGCTAATCCTTTCTCCAGCTGTATTTTAATATTCTGTTTAACTCATTTGATTTTAAATTTTAATTTTGGAATAGATACTAAAGCCACATGACTTAAAAATCAAAACGATATGAAAAAATATAAACAGAGAAGTTTCGTTTCTATCCCATTCTCATTCACCACCCATAGGCAATCATTTTAATTAGTTTGGGGGCCTTTTGTTGGCTGTTTTTTTTTTTTTTTTTTAGACAGAACCTCATAGCTCATAGCAACCTCAAACTCTTGGGTTCCAGTGATTCTCTTGCCTCAGCCTCCCAAGTAGCTGGGACTACAGGTGCCTGCCATAGCACCCAGCTATTTTTAGAGACAAGGTCTAGCTCTGATTCAGGCTGGTCTCGAACTTTTGAGCTCAGGCAATCCACCTGCCTTGACCTCCCAGAGTGCTAGGATTACAGGCCTGAGCCACTATACCTGGCCTTTTAATTAGTTTCTCATGTACCTTTCTGATGTTTCTTCATACAGGTAAACACATGTAAGAGGTCTTATTTTTCTCTTTTGCTTACACAAAAGTTATCACACTATACATATATGCTAAACAAGTTTAATTTTTTTCCTTGAAAATATATATGAGACATATTTCAACTTGATTATTTTTCAATCTTCCCAGTCACAGTGGATACTCTCTGATTACTTACTCATTTTTTAAATTCAATCTTTATTTCTATAACTATTCTGTGCATAGTTACTTTGTATTCTGCATCTAATAATTCCAGTGTCTGAAGTCCCTGGAATCTCCACATGGTAACTGTAGATTCAGCTTTCAGTCATAGTCACGTGTTTCCTTGAGTATCTTTGAGCTGATAAATTTCAATAACAGGGACCCTGATGATCACAATTGAAGATGCTTTCCTCCACGAAGAATTCACTTTGGTTTCTGCCAGGAAGTAGGGCAAGGGGTGTTACTGCCCTGCAATAATTTCAGCATCATTCCAAGGTCTTCTCTTTAATCTGAGACCCTGGTCTAGCTTCCCCTGCACCCCTAGCAGGGCCTGAAAAATTATAAAATTAAGGCCTGCCTAGAAACAAAATTTAGAAATACATAGAAACATTAACAGCAGTGTTTTCCTCGGGAAAGTTCCTGTACTTCTGTTCAATCGGTCTATTTCAGTACCAATCCCGATTTATTCACTGGAGCTTTATGGTATAGTTTAATACCTGGTCAGGAAAGCCTTTTGGTTTTCAAAATTTACTACATTTTCCACAATCATTTATTTTCCTGGATGATCTTTTAAACTATTTGCACATGGACTTTTCCAAAGTGAAACAATCTGTGAGGACTTATAAGAAAAATGATAGCAGGCTCGGCGCCTGTAGCTCAGCAACTAAGGCACCAGCCACATATACTGGAGCTGGCAGATTTGAACCTAGCCCAGGCCTGCCAGACAACAATGACAACTACAACCCCAAAATAGCCAGATGTTGTGGCGGGCGCCTGTAGTCCCAGCTACTTGGGAGGCTGTGAGGCAAGAGAATCACTTGAGCCCAAGAGTTTGAGATTTCTGTGAGCTGTGAGGCCACAGCACTCTACTGAGGGTGACATAGTGAGATTCTGTCTCAAAAAAAATAAAAATAAAAATGATAGCAGAAGTGCAAGTTAACCCTAGAGCCCTGCATCCAAACAAACAGGAATGAACAGAAGTAACTGAAAATGAAGAAAAGAACTTTGTACAGTAGCAAGGAAAGGTCCCAACAAAATACTATGCACTCTGAAGAATTCAATTGGATATAATGTCATTGGGAACAAATGAAGAGGGTCCCATGACTTGACATGAATCTGTAGCTCATGAGCAAGGTAAAATGTGGCAAGTCCTAAGTGTAAGAATTCTAAAGAATCCAACAAGAATAATGTGCTAGGGGCGTGGGCAAGCTGCTAGAAGAATAAGAAATACTTTCCCTTTGAGCCCATTGACCCATCATTGATGACTAAGGAACGTGGTGTTGCAAGAGATACAGCCCTGCCAACACACCAGTTCTTCTCCATTATCACTTTCTATCAGATTGGAGCTGTATCTGGAAGCAAAGTCTACTTCACAATCACAGGGAACATGAGCAGTCCCATGCTGACACGATTGGAAAACCAGATGGAAAAGGACAGATAATTCCTATGCTATTTAAACTGTTCTAGAGCACAGAAAGAAGAAATTCTTGCCAATTAACAAAAACAAATGTATTGCATTTTATACACACAAGAGAAAACTAGAGAGATCTCAAAATTGATTTCAAAAATGTTCTTAATAAAGCATTAGCAAATAGAATCTCAGTGCACCATGATTACTACTGTTTATTCCAGGAATGTCAAGGTGGCTAAATGTTAAAATATCTATTAATGTTGATGGAGTTAAGAGCAGGCGATCCTATGGTAGATGTGAACAAAAAAATTTCATAAAATTTAGTGACCATTTCTGATAAATGTTCTTTGTAAAATGGGATTAGGGGAATATTTCCTTAACATCAGAAGAAACCTTTTTTTTCTTTTTTTGAGACAGAGTTCTTACTCTGGCACCCTGTGTAGAATTCCATGGCTTCATAGCTCACAGCAACTTCAAATTCTTTAGCCTCAGCCTCCTGAGTAGCTGGGACTTCAGCCACCTGCCACATGCCTGGTTCATTTTGTTTTTCTTTTTTCTTTCTTTCTTCCTTGCTTCTCTCCTTCTTTCTTTCTTTCCTTCTTTCTTTTTTCTCTTTTTTTTTTAGTAGAGACAGGGTCTCAGTCCTACTTAGGCTGGTCTCAAACTCCTGAGCTCAAGCAAATCCACCCACCTCAGCCTCCCAGAGTGCTGGGATTATAGGTGTGAGCCACTGCGCCTGGCCTAAAATTTTAAACCCAAAGCTGATATGATGCTTAGTGATTACATACTTATAATCTTCGTAGTATGACATTGCAATTAGACAAGAGAACAAAAATAAGAGGTTTAACTATTGGCATGAAGGAGACAAAATTTGCAGATAAATAAGGGAGTCCAGCCTACAGCCCACAGGCCCCAGGCAGATTATTTGAGTATTGTTTTGCTTATCTGTGGTATCAGATATCTGAAAAATATTCACAGACCTTTTGTTTTGCTCATCAGCTTTCCATAGTGTTTGCGTATTTAATGTGTGACCCAAGACAACTCTTCCTCTTCCAAAGTGCAGCAGAAAAGAAAAAAGGTTGGACGCCCCTTAGAGATTCAGCTAAAAACTGTTGAAGAGCAAAAGACTAAGTTCAGAAACTTTTCAAGATATAATCTTAATACTCAAAAATCAAAAGCCTTATAACGTATAAAAATGTAATCCAAAATTAAGATATTTGTATAAGTATACAAAATACTAACAAATAAATTTGAAATATTTGAAAAAACCCAGAAATTTTCCAAGAAAATAAAATATGTGACCAAGTAAAAAGGCATACCTTGTTAGTGGACAGAAATAGTGTGGTGTAAAATACAAATTCTTCCAAAATAATCTATAAAATCATCATAATCTGGTCAAAATCCTAACTAGGATATTTGATGGAGGGAACGTTTGAAAAAAGTATTTAAATTGCGGCTCGGCGCCTGTGGCTCAGCGGGCTAAGGCGCCAGCCACGTACACCTGAGCTGGTAGGTTTGAATCCAGCCCGGACCCGCCAAATAACAATGACGGCTGCAACCAAAAATTGGCCGGGCGTTGTGGCGGGCGCCTGTAGTCCCAGCTACTTGGGAGGCGGAGGCAAGAGACTCGCTTGACCCAGGAATTGGAGGTTGCCGTGAGCTGTGATGCCACAGCACTCTATCCAGGGTGACAGCTTGAGGCTCTGTCTCAAAAAAAAAAGTATTTAAATTGCATAATACAAAGGTAGTATTTCAAATCAGTGGTGACCGGGCAAGCACATTAAACAATTGTGCTATCATAATTATGATGAATAGGATGAAGGAAAATAGAGATTGGTGTGAAATGTTTGTTGTTTTCTTTTTGAGATAGAGTCTCACTATGTCACCTCTAGAGAGTGCTGTGGCATCACAGCTCACAGCAACCTCAAACTCTAGGGCTTAAGCGATTCTCTTGCCTCAGCCTCCAGAGTGGCTGGGATTACAGGTGCCTGCCACAACACCTGGCCATTTTTTGGTTGCAGTTGTCATTGCTGTTTAGCAGGCCTGGGCTGGGCTCGAACCTGCCAGCCTCAGTGTATGTGGCTGGTGCACTGAGCTATGGGCACTGAGCCCATTTTTTGGCATTCTGAGCCCATTTTTT
Source organism: Perodicticus potto (assembly GCA_963574655.1). Lineage (NCBI taxonomy): Eukaryota > Metazoa > Chordata > Mammalia > Primates > Lorisidae > Perodicticus > Perodicticus potto. The sequence continues at coordinate 12,759 of CAUYRH010173289.1, forward strand.
GGCATTCACAATTTAAAGCCTTTTTAGATCGTATTTGATTTTAGGAATAAGTAAAAGTCATTTGCCACATACCCCAGTTTATCTTATTTTAAGTAAAAAAAATCCAGCTGGATAAATTTAATGATATATATTTTATATACATATACAATATTTTTACTTACATATATATAGAGAGAGAGAACACTATGAGGTAAAAAAGATAATTGAGTCTTTCGTAACTCATAAACCCATTCTGAAGGCAAGTTCTCCCAAAGGTGACTTATTACAGGTTTTTTTTTAAACACTAATAGTATCACAGGGATAAGTGTTTAATATTTCGAAGTAACTACTCAGAAGAACAAATAAAATTTAGGTGAATAGTATGTTTTGGGGAAAACTCATTAGAGTCACAATTCGCCTAGAAGGTGTTGTCTTTTAAAATGTTACTATGGGCTCGGCGCCTGTGGCTCAACGGGCTAAGGTGCCAGCCATGTACATCTGAACTGTTGGGTTCGAATCCAGCCCGGGCCCACCAAACAACAGTGACAGCTGCAACCAAAAAATGGCCGGGCGTTGTGGCGGGCGCCTGTAGTCCCAGCTACTTGGGAGGCAGAGGCAGGAGACTCGCTTGAGCCCAGGAATTGGAGGTTGCTGTGAGCTGTGATGCCACAGTACTGTATCCAGGGTGACAGCTTGAGGCTCTGTCTCAAAAAAATAAAATAAAATAAAATAAAATGTTACTATGAAAAGCTTAATAATCAAATCTTTCTCATTCTTTATTGACTTCCTTGTACCCCTCAACACTCAGCCAATCCAATGCGCCATCAGATTTGTCATTTTTACTTTGGTGATGTCTCTCTTACGTTAGATCCTTCTTCTCTAGCCCCCATCTCCATCTTTAATGTTGCTCTTCTTACAGTTTAATGTGTTGGTTCGCATCTTACATATACACACACACCTAGAATTTCCCTCCTACTCTTCTCTACTTAACAAACCCTACTGATCCTTCAAGGTCAACTCCGACCCCACCTGTGTGGCCTTTGCTGGCCTCTTGTACTTACTCTGTCACTTCACTTGTCACTCTGTGTGGCGTAAAAATTCCATCACTTGAAAGAGCCCAGGAAGGGGTTGCTGGGTGTCATGAAATGAAGCTTGGACTGATGTCTCAATCACAGGAAATTCAGGGTCAAAATTAAAGCAAATGACGTGAGTTCATTTCAGTTGGGTAAAAGTCCAATTTGCTAACAATAAATGCTAAATTAACAACAGGAAGGACTCAATTTTAAACTTTCAGGCTCAGTCTTTTGGAACCACGTTTGGAAGTTTCCTGGGTACACTCTGTAGAGAGAACACACCTCTCGTCCTCCTTTGGGTATAATTAAGAAGGATGATTCAAAGAGATGCGATCAATTGGAAACCATCAGAGAACAGGAATATTACACAAGAAAAGAAAAAATTAGTACCTCATAATAGAAAGATTGAAAATACATGCTGCATGGACTAGGACAAAAATCACACCTACCGTTTTTGATAGTAAAAAATTTGGTCAGCCCTCTGATGTCTGTACCCTCAACACTCAGCCTGTCCCAATATTCTCACATTCTTTGTGTTGCTTAATTTTTCTAGTGCAAGAAAATGAAATTACAGGTGTAGCAGCAAACGCACAGGCAACAAAATCAAAAATAGACAACTGAGATTTCATCAAACTAAAGTTTCTGCACAGCAAAGGAAATAATCAACAAAATGAAAAAGCAACCTACCAAAGGAAAGAAAATATTTATAAACTATATATTGATAAAGCATTAATACTCAAAATAATATAGAAGGAACTCATACAATTCTATTAAAAAAAAAAAAAGAAAAGAACCTGATTTTTTAATGGGCAAAGGACCTTTCTAGATATTTTTTTCCAAAGACATACAAATAGCCAAGAGGTCTAAGAAAAGGTGTATCACATCGCTAATTATCAGGGAAATGCACATCAAAAGCGCAATGAGATATCCTTTCATACTTATTAGGATGGCTGTGATAGAAAGTCAAAAGATAACAAGTGTCAAAAAATTAAAAATAGAACTACCGAATGGTCCAGCAATCCCACTTCTGTGTATGTATCCAAGGGAAATGAAATCAGCATGTTGACAATCAGCACTCCCATATTCATTACAGCATCATTCAAGATAATGGAAACTACCTAACTGCCCATCATGGGTAAATAGATAAAGAACATGTGAAACATATACACACACATCTATTAATATATGAATATTAGCCTTTTTAAAAAAGAAGGAAATCCTGCCATTTGCAACAACATGGATGAACCTAGAGGACGTTTTTTCCTAAGTGAAATGAGCCAGACACAGAGAGACAGATACTGCGTGACCTTACTCGTACATGGAAGTGTAGAACTCAGTGGAAGCCACAGAAGGGCGGTTACCAGGGGCTGAGTGTGTGGGGGAAATGGGGAAATACTACATATTGGTCAAAAGACATGCACTTTCAGTTATAAGATGAATACGTTCTAGAAACCCAACATACAGCATGGTGACTATACTTAATTAATAATATATTATATACTCGACATCAGATATAAGAGTAGATCAAGTATTCTCACCACACACGTAAAAAAGAGTAATTATACGAGACAGTAGAGGTGTTAATTACTTCAACTGGTAATCATTTCCCAACGTCTACACGTATCCAATCATCACTTTGTACACTTTCAGTACATACAGGTTTTACTTGTCAGTCATGCCTCCGTAAAACAGGATGAAAAATACAGCTATGACTTGCAGAGAAAAGTATCAGCAGATTTGTTATGAAATAGCTGATTAGTTTTCCTTCTGCAGGAGGACCTTACAGTTTTCCTTACTGATGTGTAAGTTTACATAATAAGCCTATTCATGCTTTGTTAACCATATGTATAACAAACAAGTATTTCCCAAATGGCTAGACATTTATTCCCACATTTCTCTAATAATCCATCATTCCCTATAGATTTAAAATTGCCTCCAAGGCTTTATTCCTAGCAAGGAGAATGTGTGCATTTCTAAAGGACAGGTACTAAGAGTGGGCTTAAGGATGGGCCCAGAACAACTGCACTCAGAAACCTGGTAGGTGTTTTTTTGTTTTTGTTTTTTTGTTTTTTTGCAGTTTTGGCCAGGGCCGGGCTTGTTGAACCCTCTACACCTGGTATATGGGCCGGCGCCCTACTCCGTGAGCCACAGGCACCACCCTTTTTTTTTTTTTTTTTTTAATGAAAACTGTAGTGATTCAGCAACATTATGGCTGGGAATAACAGAGAAATAATCTCCACATTTTGGTCTCAGAGTACATGGCAAAAATATTGAGTTTGGGCAGTTCCTGTAGCTCAGTGGGCAGAGCACCAGCCCCATATATCAAGGGCGGGGGGTTCAAAACTGGCCCAGCCAAACTGCAACAAAAAACAGCCGGGTGTTGTGGCGGGGACCTATAGTCCCAGCTACTCGGGAGACTAAGGCAAGAGAATCACCTAAGCCCAGGAGTTGGAGGTTGCTGTGAGCTATGATGCCATGGCACTCTACCATGGGTGATAAAGTGAAACTCTATCTCTAAAAAAAAAAAAAAAAAAAAAAAAAAATATATATATATATATATATATATACATATATATATATATATATTCTTATATATAAAAAAATATATATATTGAGTTTGGAACATTTGTAAAATGCAATATAACTCAGACTAACTTCAGCTATGATTTCTATTAGTCTGCATCAAATCCCATCCCTTTGTGTTATGGAAGATTAAACACCAAATTTTCTTTCATCATAAGCATACACTATATATTTTATTTAAATAGATATAAGGCCAGGTAGGTTGTAATCCTAGCATCCTGAGAGGCTGAGGCAGGTGGATCACCTGAACTCATGAGTTCGAGACCAACTTGAGCAACAGCGAGACCTCATCTCCACTAAAAGAAAAAAAAAATAGAAAACTCAGCTGGGTGTCATGGCATGTGCCTGGTGTCCCAGTTACTCAGCATGCTGAGGCAGGAGGATTGCTTGAACCTAAGAGTTTTTGAGGTTGCTCTGAGTTATGACTCTATGGCACTCAACCCTAGGGTGACAGAGTGAGAGTCTGTCCCCCAAAAATAAATAAATAATAAAATCAATAAATAAAAACAGACATAAATGGCTCTATCACTACCCTTGCAATGGCGTTCCTGAGAAATCTCATTGGAATTAGATTGGAAATTCGCTAAGATCAGAGGATTTTGGAGCTTCTCATTTGGAAAACACTCGAAAGTTAGCAAAGCCAGGCATCTTCTCCTTTGGGCTCAGCGCCAGGTTCTCATTTCACTTGGAAAGTACCTATTTGAAAGAAGCATTTTCCTGTTGCTCTGTTTACACAATTTCTTTTCCTTTCAGCTTACCAGAAACCTGCACGGTGGTTAACCAAGCAAGCAATTATGCAAAGAAGAAGTCCTATACTAAAAATGGTAAATCAGTTTGTAAATTTTTATTAGAGTTTTCCTAAATTCTGTTGAACACACAGCAGCGAACTACAGGTAGGATCACCCGAATCTTTGGGGTAACTGGTTAAGCCCTGGGGATTGAGGGCAAGCTGTCCAAGTTAGGTGGGCAAAAAAGGGCCAATGGGCAACCCAGTGCAGGCAGGGGAGGACAATGACCTGGTCAGCTTTAGAAAGCTGAGCGTGCAAAACAATCAATACAGATGCAGACCAGGGTCACGGGCTAAGGGTGGAGTAGACATGGTGAGACCTCCAAGGCACACCGACCGGCAGCTGCCCGAGACTACTCAGCATCATGTATTTCTCCAGTAAAGGCAAACTGTTCTGTTTCTCTCATTTCTTGAATGTCACCCAGGGACAAGCCCCGGTTTGTCTGTGCTTGGCTCCCACTAAGATCCATGTTCTCTCAGAGCCGAATCTTCCAGATGGCTTCCAGCTCTCAACTCCAACCTCCCCTGAGCAGGTCTGAGGCAGGCAGCAGCAGCCTACAGGTTGAAGGAGAGGACGTCAGGGGAGCCGTGGACAGGAGGGGAAGTGGAGGGAAGTGGCCGACAGCAGAGTGTGTTACAGGTGGAGACCGTGAGGTTGGTCTCCGGAGATCGGGATGGAGACTGGTCCTTTTGCCTTTGTGGTTTTCCTTCAGTCTCCTTCTCATAAGGGGCATAGAGATCACAGGAAGCCGAGTCAGACTCAGCAGGATTTGCGCTGTTGGGGGAAAGCGGGGCCGGGGGCCGGGTTTAGGCTGGAGCCTTCCAGGCTCACAACCCGTACATCATCCCCCTCATAGGGCTGCCTGCAGTGTGGACATTTACATTCTCTAGCCAGGCCCTTGTCCAATGCAAGACGGGCATAGCCCAGCCTCTGATCTCTGACCTCCTTTCCCCAGGCTCCATAACGACTGTCCTCCTTTTGTGGGCACTGCCCATCTTTAGGCAGAAAGCAGCCCTGCTGCAGAGAACCTCACTGCTGGCCCTCACCTGCCCTGGCAAAGTCCTGCCAGGGCACCCGAGCTCTCCAATTCTGGTGTGCAGCTCTGTGACCCCCCAAGCCACAGTGAGCATCCCAAGAGAACCAAGTTCCTTCTGGCTCTTGGAACTGAGTTGCCTTTCAAGTCCTTGGTTACACTTTTCTTTGACAAGCACAGTGCGGTGGACAGAGGAAGTCATAACTCATGGCTCAGAACTGTGGGTTCTCCTCACCTCCCAGCCCCAGCCCATCTCTGCTGCACACAGCTGCTGCCGGGTCTTTGTTTGGCCAGAGAGGGTCCCAGGGCCTGAAGGCTGAGGAGAACGTTTTGCTCTCCAGCACTGATCCCCAGAGTTCTGACCACCCTCTGGAAGCTTTGAATCTGTCAATTCACTTTACCTGCCAAGCCCATCAAGACTGTGGCCACACCCAGAGACTACCACGCAGAGCTAACCCTTCAGGTCCACACGAGGCTCTCCCCAACTTGTCAGAGCTGGACTTTTGCAAGACAAGCTCACAAATCCTGAATCCCACTAAGCCCAAGTCTAGGGGATGGGGCACAGGCCCATGGACCCAAAGAAATGGTGCCTTTCTCTCCGCCAAATCTGTGTGCCACTGAAGTGAATTCATCTGGTCAAAGGTGAGAAAAACCTTGCAAACCCAGCCTGCAAGGTCCCTTGGCCACTTCCATCCTGGCAGCTTTTTCACCTCTCCCTAGGAGGGATAGAATTATGCCCCAGGCTTTTGCTGCAAAGTCAATTAGCTCTCCCAGGAAATAGTGTGGTAGAGTTTAAAGTTTATAATTGATTTTTTTTTCTTTAGTAATTGACTGGCTAAAATGAACCTTATGATCCTCGCCCCCTAGTGTTTAGAGAGTGTATATAATCCCATCCCCTTAAAGGGGATTTACTTCTAACCAATAGAATATGGCAAAGGTGAAGTATATTTCTTATTCTCTGAAGTGTATTTTTATATCCTTTGACCCACCCCATCACATTGTAATCTTTTTGTTTTGTTTTAAATGAAGTCCAAAGAATGAAGAAGAAAATAATAGGTTGCTAAGTACTCCTATGTTCTAAAATGGGGTTTACAAATTGTCCTGTGACCCTTAGCCCAATACCAAAATGAAGATATAAAGTGGTTTAAATTTAAAAGGTCCAAAGAAAGAAGTTCCCTGGAGAAAGCTGTTGGGGTGTGAGCGTTCACACTCCACACCCCACTGGTAGAGGGGAAGTAGTCTCCTCGGCCCCAGCCTGGAAGGAGAAGATTCAAGGAGCCACCGCTCAGAATTTGACTTGTGTCCCCCTAAAGCATCAGAGGACACAGTGACCTGTTATCTCATTTCAAGAATAAGAAACCCAAGGGTCAGGAGATGAAGGCTGTTAGCATAGTGATAGGGCAAAACAAAAACAAACAAATTACATTTCCATTAGCCAGAGGACAAAAGGTCTACCAGGTAAGAAAGCTATAGTCTGTGGCTGGCGCTACTCATGATGGCAGGACAGCCCTCCGGGGCATGCCAAGGACCTGTGAGTTTCCATAGGTCAAGTAGATACCCCAGAAAATAATTATGTTTAAGAAGCCATTTTGATGCGAATTTTTCCCCAAAAGGCAGGCTGCCAGAGCAAAAAAACTGCAAAAATATCAGCAGTGACAGGCTGTGGCATGCACTTTAAGGGGCAGGAGCTAAAGAAATGACTCAAGATGTCAGGATAACCACATATAAAATAGCTAGACACACAAAACAAAGATTCCTATGAATTACCTTGCAAGTTGGATATTCTAGACATGGAGACAAATACCATGTTCTGTGATAGGAGTACTTTTTATTGAAAACATCCCTCCCCAAAATACTAAGATTGGGGTGGGAGGAACTTGACCAGCTTCTTTAGTTTATGTATAATAAATATGTATACATGAATAGGTATGTAATAAAAGCTGAGACCACTCTGAGAATTAACAGAAAAACAGTGGCAACTTACTCTCATTTGGTATTTTTTTAAAAACTATTTTTAAATTACAGTAGGTGGTATTGACACGAAAATAAATCGGTAGAACCAAAGTGAAAGTTCAGAAATAGACTTTAGTATATGGTTCAGTATATAAATTCAAATCACTGGTTGGGGGGGGGCGTCAATGAATAAGACAACTAGCTAACTATTTAGTAAGAATTTCAAAAAGATACTCCCTCCCCCCGCCCCACCAACTCACTCCCTATCCTAAAATAAATTTCAGATGGATTAAAGATTTAAATGGTTTGTTTTTTTTTTTTTAATGCTAGACTATATTTAGTACCTGGAGATTGGAAGGTTCTACATAACGAAAAAGAGTGATAAATTTGAGTATACAAACTTAAACGTTTTGTGTGGTGAAGTATAACGAAAAGGTTATAAAAACAAGGTTGTTGTTTTTTGAAAATGATAAAAGAAAATTGTTTATAAGATATGACAACTAAAAATTAAAATTACTAAGATATAAAGAGCTTTTTCTTTTCTTTTTTGAGACAGAGTTTCACTTTGTTGCCCTCGGTAGAGTGCTGTGGCATTATAGCTCACAGCAACCTCTAACTCTTGGGCTCAGGCGATTCTCTTGCCTCAGCCTCCTGAGTAGCTGGGACTACAGGTGCCTGCCACAACGCCCGGCTACTTTTTTGTTGCAGTTTGACCGGGGTCAGGTTTGAACCCGCTACCCTTGGTACATGGGACTAGCGCCCACTCACTGAGCCACAGGCACCGCCCTATAAAGAGCTTTTTCAAACCAATAAAAGATAAACAGGCCAAGTGCTGAGAAAAATGGCAATTCACAAAGACAGATTTACAAACACCCGATCAACATAGAGAGATGTAAACAAAACACTGTAACATAATTCTTAATCAAGATTAATTATTTAACAATTAATAATTGTTAATTAACCTAATTGTTAATTAACCTAACAAATTAATAAAGATTAACAACCTAACAAATTAATAAAGATTAACGATATCAACAATGTTGTTTAATGGTGGCAAGGCTTCCTACTGGTGAAAAGTGGTATAAACTTTTGTGTGAAACTCCTCAGGCAATATGTAGTACAATATAAAATGTACACAGTTCCCATTCCAACAATTTTACTTCAGGAATTTAGCATACGTGATAATTGCATACATTTATACAGACTTGTATAAGAATGGTAAGCATCTAGAAACACTCTAAATGCACAATGCACAACAGAATTCTTTTTTTAAATAAATTATGGTACAAACTTATAAGGCAGTCATTATGGACATGAAAAAATGTATCCAGGAAATGTTGATGAGTAAGAGAATCATGTTACAAAACCACCTGTTCAGTTTGACCCCTATTTGGCAGCCCTGAGTTTTGCTCAAAAAATACACACATACCTTTTGATACGGACACAATACATACCCACCTATTCCACCAATGGAATGATTCACTCTCTGAAACAAGAGCACCCACTGCTTTTCAAATTGACTTGGTTTACTGTATCACCACCCACAAACTGGGCCACAGAAAAGGCCAAACCCTTCTTGCCCTCCGGAAGCGAGTACTTGGGTTGAACCAAAAATGGATATGGTAGGTCCTTACAACACTGTTTGATTAACTGCTGACCCAAGTTTTCTCTTAAAAGAAGAGAATGAATGACCAAAAGTTTTATAAAATCAGAATGTGAGATTAGCAATAAATTGGGAGTGCTGAGAATTCTTTTTTACTTCCTTCAAAATCAATTTAAACATTAACTTTATTCTAAGCTGATGTAAAATTTCAAGATAATCACTTCTGCTCTGGTCTTATTGTAAGCACCCAGCTTCAATCTTATGTCTTGGGTCAGAGAATAGAATATCACCTATTTCTCCTGATAAACCTCCATTCATTGGTTTGATTATTCACAGCTCTTTCTAGAAGGGATTGGTAGAGGTCCATTACAGTGAAAAGATACACATAAGGAGACACGTGTGCTATAATAAAAATAATAGTTTGTATATGTACATGTATATAAAATTTAAAGGTCTGACTTTCTCGGGAACCAAAAGGCTATTCAAAGATTAGCTCAGGAGCTAGCTCAAGGGCGACCAAATGTCAGCAAAGAAAACTAGACTCACAGCCTAGGCTGTGAGTCTAGTTCAATAACTGACGTGTGGGGCCACTAGCTTGGCCCCACTTCAAGTATTAACACTGAACCATTTGGAATAGTTAGAAGAAATAACAAAGTCAACATTTTTGGTATTTTAACAATTTTATATGAACTACTTTTACTTTTCTGCACGGTACCCAAAGGTTGATATTTTAATATTTAGTCAGTTATTTTAACCAGAAACTTTTAACACTGAGCAAATGGGATTTCTTCCTTTTTATGACAATTATGCTACATTCCATGTAGACAATTAACTGCATCTTTGGCAGTTAATTCTAGAGCTGGAAATTTGTATGGTGGGGGGCAGGGGGCGGCTATATCAATGTGTGGCATTTCCAGAACTGGTAAAAATAAAATAAGAGGAGGCTCAGATGCTCTCTTTTGACAAAGATGGGCTTTTAGGGAAAATCCTTACTTATCAGAGGCCCTGCCCTATACAAACCACAATAATTTGTAATGATTCCTAATCTAGTTCAGGAGCCATAAAAATAGTATGAGTTCGAATTGTTGCACATAAAAATTAAAAATTGAGAGCAGTTTGTATTAGTCTATTGAGAGCAGGAAGGGTTTTAAAGGTTGATAATAGGTTAGTCTGAGGGTAGCACCTCAGAAGACATAGATCAATCATTCCTGATGCTGCCTAATACAGGGAGGGGCCAGGTGCAGACAGCTGGCATCAAACACTCAAGTGTCAGGATATTACACACCCCCCACCAACTCTGGGCTCCCCCATCCCAGGGTGGAGCAGCTTCATGGGCAGTTTCCACCTGTTCCCATTGTTTGCTCATCTGCCCACAAGCCCAGGCTACTCAGATGCATCCCCACCAATACCCAGTGGGCCAGTGCAGACCATGCCCGCCCACTTCATTGCAAAGAGTGTCCTTTTTCTCAGGACTGGTTTGTTTTTGCTGTACCCTGAAGTTGTGCAATGTTAACTGTCCTCCTCTCTCCTACCCTATGGCTTTTCTTCTCTGAGCCTAGTGAGCAAGTAAAGAAGGAGGGATGCCACGAGCCTTGGCGTTAAACTGTCAGAGAGAAAAGTTAGAAAATACTGATTCAGGCTATAAAAGGCCAATCTAACACACTCCATCTGTAGACTCAGCAGCATGTAGATGGCCGACCAGTGCTGCTAACCTCGGATGTTTCACGGTTCATGATGTTGTAACCAACAGCCAGGATTAAGTAGTTATGGGCTCAATACCAACAGTTGAACCCACTGTTACTACACTCCTATTGAATTCCAATTTCTAAAGGAAAACATGGAACACTTTTAGGAGATGCTCAGTAATAAAAAATTAACCAAGGGAAGAACAATCTTAATTACAGAATATTTGTATCAGCATGTAGACATAAATTTGAATATATAGGACAATGGAAATTGTATCAAAACAATACTGCCTAACAGATGTAACAGGGAACTTATTGGTGTAGCTAGGATGACATATCTTCTAGTTAGTATACCAACTAATTGCAGGAAAAGGGCTGCTTGCAATGTTGGCCCAAGTCACTGTTCTCTATCATTTTCAGTGGCCTCCTCCATGAAGTCAAACTCTAGCCCAAACTTAAGCCCATCTCATTCTATACTGTAAAAGATTGGCCTCTGAATTAATTAACAGACATGCTATGGAGAATGCAGACTCCCGTGTGCCATGTCTACAAGAGCTAATTCTCAGACCTCACTCAGAGCAAGAGAAGAGATCTGCAGACCCAAGAGATCTGCAGCCTGTGGTCAATACCACATTGTACATCAAGGGTCTCAGGTTCATAGATGTGGAACTGGTCCTGTAGCAGGGAAGATGTCAGCAGTTCCTGAGTTTTCTCACTTTCAGGGACTCCAGTGGGACAGCCACCATCTTGAATCCAGGAATGGGGCCAAGCTGGGAAGGAGGAAAGTCGTAGGCCCACATGCACCCCCTGGATGAAGGGGGTCTCCGTGCAGGTAGCTCAGAAGCTGTCAGTAGGTCTGTCCCAGTGGGGTGTATCTTTCCCACACTGCGCCTATCTGCACTCTAGAGATGGAGGAGGAAGAGGGAAGAGACAAAGAATGAGCACGCTGGTCCTCCCACTGTGCAGCCCTACACGCAGTTCACACACATACTGCTGGGAGGGGAAGGCATGGAAGATTAGCCATGCTTCTGTGTGTGGCCAGGACAGCCATCACTGTCCCCATTCTCTTCCTGGGCCAGGAGGAGAGGGTCAGTCATCCCTTCACCTGCTGAATGTCCTTTGCTGAGCTCAGGACAACCGCCACCCACACCCCCTTTGCCTCCCCTCATCCCCAGCTGTTCTTCATGACTCCAACCCATCCTCCCATCCATTCCACTCATTTCTCAAAAATGACAGCCTCACATACCACACTGCTGAGAAGGAGAGGAATGTGAGAACGATCACGACAGCCACGGAGCCCAGTCCAACACCCACCATCTGCTGCAGCATGAGTGATGAATCTGTGGGACAAAACCACACGCTGAGCCCAGAGTGCACCATACTGTGGCCCTCCCAGGGGGTGCCCACTTCCAACTGTGTTCATTCCATCCTAACCCAGAGCTTGGCCCAACTTAACAAAGAATTCCAAGAATGCCCAGAGTGCCTCCTGAGCTCGCTCTGTGGATGTGAGGCCTCAGGAAACCACAGTTCAGGGTATTTCTAAAAAGGAAGTGTAAAAGCAGACCCTATTAAAGTTACAACGGAGAAAACAACTATCCTATTGAAAAAAAGGAATAGCACACAACGCGCTGCTTTTTTGTGGTCCTCTCTCAAGTCAATTGCGCTTGACAGACTTTTATAGAAGTTTTCTTTTGCATGGAGGAAGAAATCATTCTGACATCATTTGAATATTGGTTCCATCTAAGACCAAGGAAGATTTTAAAAAAGAAAATGAATTTTGTTCCAAAAAATGATAGTTAGGCTCTCCATTAAATAAAATCATTTTCCCACTCCTCAACAAGGATTAAACACCCTGCTCTGCTCAGCAGGTTGCCAAGAGCATAAAATAAGAAAACTGATGTCAAAGAGTTTTGAAAGACATACTTTCTATTGGAAATCATCACATGCTAAGTCCAGGAAGATCCATGTTTATAAACTAAAAAACACCCACAATTGATTTGCACATTCGGGTCAAGTGTCCAAATCAGAACATCATGTTCTAGACTAGAGCAAACATTTCCTTTGAATTTGCAAATGCTTACTTAGCAATTACTATGTGCCCAACACTAGTCTAAGCACTTCACAAATATTAACTCATTTAATCTCCTAACCCCCCTTTATACTAAGTACTATTATTATTTCCTCTAGACCAGTGGTTCTCAACCTTCCTAATGCTGCGGCCCTTTGATACAGTTCCTGTAGGTCACAACCCACAGGTTGAGAATTGCTGCTCTAGACAGATGAAGAACCAAGGCATGGAGTTTTAAGCACAGCTTGGATCTCTGTGTCCACTGGAAACTCTATAGGGCATCCCATACCAGCAAGAGCAGTCATGGGATGCATCTCTTGCTAAAGAGCCCCGTAAAATCCTTTACCTCAAAAAATGCTATCAAGAGACTTTCTAGAAAAACATGGCTTATATTGTTTGGCTGCTTTAGCATTTATAAGAAAATGGCCTTGACACTTTAGGAAGGTAGATTATAATATGGAAGAACAACAGTAGTTAAATTAGAAATTAGTAAAGAAAGACATTAGGAGAGTGACTTGTATTAAATATTGAAACAGTGCAGTATCAATAGAGAAATGAATAAGAGAAAAAGCCTAGAAACAAAGCCAAGTATATCAAGTAATTCCAAAGCTTGAATACTGGAGTCAGTTGTCCAAGTCTTTATCTGAACACAACCACTCGCTAACTATGTGATCTTGAGCAAGTTATTCAGCCTACCTGGGCATCAGTTTCCACACTGAGGGATGCTATAATAACATAGGAGTGATAATAATACTATCTACCCTGAGTGAGGACAAATAAATGAGTTAATACATGTGAGAACAGAGCCTGGCTCAGCCTAGGCAATAATCAAATGTTAGATCTTATTAATTATTGTTGCTGTTATTGCTTTGATACGGTTTCAAATCATTGGGGAAATGATAATATTATTCATAACTAGCATTGATAAAATTGGCTAACCATTGAGAATAAAATAATTTCAATTGCGAGGGTTGTTACCATATACCAAAATAAAATCCAGATGGACTAAAAGATTTACAATGAAACAGAAAAGAATTAGGAAATATTAGTGAATATTTATCTAATATTAAAGCAGATGCGAATTTTCTAAGTATATTTATTAACATTGAAACCTTAAAATAAAAGAATGAGAGACTTAACCACATTAAAAGCATGCATTTATTATACAAAAAAAAAAAAAAACCATACGCAAGATTAAAAGACAAATGGTAAACTGGATGAAATATTTGGGATAATAGGGAAGGGGTTAATATATAAAGAATGTTACAAATTAATAAATAGAAGACAAATACCCCAGTAGTAAAATGAGCAAATTCTATGAAAAGGTAAATCACATATGAAACGCAATTGCCAACAGTGGATAAACCTTTGATCAAATTCTCTCTTACAAGTAATGGAAGTGTAAATTAAAAAACACTTATATGCCTGTTTGTGCACTAAATTATCTGGGCTAGTTTGTGGTTTTTTAAGACAAAATACAGCATTGGAGATGGGGGGGAGCTTGTACTTTCCTACACATCCACTCTCCCCAGTATTCCTCCCAACTTTGGTCGTCAATTTTTTTCCTCTATATTTTCCCCTCTATATTCTGCATATATTTTTGATTATCAATTGATGAAAACGTTGAACTGACGATGACTATGGACAGAGATCCATGTCATGTATATTCCTGCATTTGTATTAACTCCTTAATTTATTAATAAATATTAATGAGTTGATGTCAACTGTGCACAGTCAAAGAGCTTGTTTCTAAGCCTATACACCGCCCCCATGTCCCCACATTGTGCACAAGGATATTGTTAAATGTTTGCTGAAGTCAAAACATATTATGCCTGTCATATTTTTATGACCAGTTATTAACTCTGTATAAGAAAATGAAAAAAATCTAACCTAATCTTCTCTTAGAGCTCCCTGAGAGCAGCTGCTGCTTACACCAGTGAGACACAGGCTATCACAGGAAGACTTTGTCTGGCCTTGACTTAAAGTTACCATCATGTATACTTTTGGTGGTTCTTCCTTGGTACAAAGTCACTTGTCCTCTAGTCTCCTTATATCTTTCTTTTTCTTCAAGATTTCTCAAAGATCACTTGCAATGGCTTATCCATCTCATTTGAAAACTGTATAAAACCTGCTAGAAGAATGTGCTTTAGCCAGGTTGGAAGACTTGAACCTAGATAGGGTAGTTAGCTCTTCCCTTGCTTTCAAATACTCCCTCACAAGCTAGAATGGTAACAGCAAAACAAGAATTGAGGAACTTGACTTTCTCTTGACAATCAACCGCCCTAATCAGTGGGTGCAATTATTTTTACTTTGGACATAGCATGGAAAAATTATCTTTATTTATTCTGCATAGCACAATTTGGGTTTTGTGCTGGTAGAACAGTTCCTGGTTATATGTCTTTTTGTCAACTCTGCATGTGTACTCTGAAAATGTGAGTCAATCTAATCTAAAGGGCTCATGGGTGTAGCCACACAGGCTCCTTTAGGGACTTCTCTCATTACTTCCTTACTGAGAATTTACAACTGGCCAATTGTATGTGTTATAGCCTCACCATCCTCTGGTTATTTGCCCTTCTGTGGTCTAATGCCATGGAATCATGTTTATTTCTTCTGAATCACTTGTAGAATATTCTTTTAGAAACTCAAGTGAGTGAATCATGTGTTACATCCCAGATTAGTTACTCATTCTTGGAGAAAATAAGTACATTAGGACTAAACTCCACCATTCTCTTTACTTGGCCCCTTCAAGACGGCTAGTGCTCTAGAATAGTAATGGGACCTCTCTGGGCTTATCTTTAACACTTTCACTAGATGAAAGGGGATATCACAGATGCTGAAGAGGAAGTTAGAAAAACCCTATTCTGACAAAGGGGACACAAGCTATCAAAATCTTTGGGACACAGCAAAAGCATGCCACAGGGGGAAATTCATAACCTTAAATGTCTATGCAAAAAGACAGAAGCGGCTCAGCACCTGTAGCTCAGTGGGTAGGGTGCCAGTCACATACACCGGGGCTAACAGGTTCAAATCCAGCCCAGGCCTGCTATACAACAATGACAACTACAATAAAAAAGTAGCCAGGCGTTGTGGTGGGCACCTGTAGTCCCAGCTACTTGGGAGATTGAGGCAATCTCTTAAGCCCAAGAGTTTGAGGTTGCTTTGAGCTGTGACACCACAGCACTCTACCAAGGGTGACACAGTGTGACTTTGTATCAAAAAAAAAAAAAAAGACATAAGGGTCACAAATTAACAACCTATTGTCACACCTCAAGGATCTAGAAAAGAAAGATCAAACCAAACCCAAAGCCTGCAGAACAAATGAAATAACTAAGGTCGGAGCAGAACTAAATGAATCAGCAAAAAAATACAAAGGATTAACAAAACTAAAAGTTGGTTCTTTGAAAAGATAAAATCAACAGACCTCTTGCTAGACTAACCAAGAACAGAAAAGAAAGGACATGAATAAGCTCAATGAGAAATGAAAATAGTGACAACAGATATTGCAGAAACACAAAACATTATCCACAAATACTTTTTAAATCTCCATGTGTATAAACTGGAGAACATAGATGAAATGGACAAGTTCCTAGAAACATACAACCTCCCAAGACTCAACCAGGAAGAAATAGAACTCCTGAACAAACCAACAACAGTGAGATTACAACAGTAATTTTAAAAAGAAACAAACAAACAAAAAAAAACCCCTCCCAACCAAAAAAAACAACCCTGGACCCGTTGGATTCACTGCTCAATTCTATCAGACCTACAAAGACCTTTAATACAGAAATTATTCCACAATATTGAGAGGGAAGGAATCAATCCTCCCCAACATATTTTTTGACAAAGTGAGTATCACCTTGGTACCAAACCCAGGAAAGGACACAACAACAAAATACTACAGACTGATAACCCTATGAATATAGATGTAAAAATTCTCAGTAAAATACTAGCAAACTGAATTCAACAACACATCAAAAGATAATCCAGGCTCAGTGCCTGTAGCTCAGTGGTTAAGGTGCCAGCCACATATACGGGAGCTGGCAGGTTCAAACTCAGCCCAGGCCTGCCAAACAACAATGACAACTGCAACTAAAAAATAGCCAGAACTGTGGTGGGTGCCTGTAGTCCCAGCCATTTGGGAGGCTGAGGCAAGATAATCGCTTAAGCCCATGAATTTGAGGTTGCTGTGAGCTGTGATGCAACTGCACTCTACCAAGGGTGACATGGTGAGACTCTGTCTCAAAAAAATAAATAAATAAATAAAAATAATAATAATAATACACGAGGACCAAATAGGCTTCATCCCAGAGACGCAAGGGTGATTAAACACATATAAATCAATAGACACAATTCACCACATAAACAAAACCAAAAACAAAAACCATGTGATCTTAAATAGATAAAGAAAAGACATTTGACAAACTCCAACACCCTTTCATGATAAAAAGCCTCAAAAAAATAGGCATAAAAGGAACATATCTCAGAATAATAAAAGCCATATATGACACCACAGCGAATATCATACTAAATGTGGAAAATCTGAAAGCATTCCCCCTAAAAACTGGAATGAACAAAGATGCCCACTGTCACCACTTGCATTCAACATAGTGCTGGAAATCCTAGCCAGAGCAACCAGCAAACTATTGCTCTTCACTGACTATGATAATGTATATAGAAAACTGCATAGATTCCACCAAGGGTCTCCCAGAATTGGTAAATAAATTCAGCAAAGCCTCAGGATACAAAAGCAACATACATAAAGCAATAGCATTTCTATATGCTAATAACAGTCAAGCCAACAGTCAAATCAAAGACTCAATATGATACACAATAGCTAAAAAAAATAAAATAAAATACCTAATACCTAACAAGAAGATCTCTACAAGGAGACCTATGGAACTCTACGGAAAGAAATCAGAGTATAGAAACAAAAGAACAGAAAAATATACCCGGTTCATGGATAGGCAGAATCAAGATTGTCGAAATGTTCAAATTATCCAAAGTGATTTACAAATTCAATGTAATCCCCAACAAATTACCAAAGTCATAATACACAGATCTAGAAAAAACAACTCTTTCCTTCATTTTGAACCAGAAAAGAGCCCAAATAGCCAAAGTAATCTTAAAAAAAAAAAAATCTGGAAGCATCATGTTACCAGACTTCAAACTATATGACAAGGCTATAATAACTAAAACAGCATGGTATTAGTACAGAAATAGAGATATAAACCAATGAAACACAACAGACAGCCCAGATATAATACCATCTATGTACAATCGACTGATATTTGACAAAGAAGACAATAGTGTGTACACTGGGAAAAAAAAGCCCTATGTCATAAATAGTGATGGGAAAATTGGATAGCCACATGCAGAAGAATGACACAGGACCTCTACCGCTCACCACTCACAAAATCTAATTCAAGATGGATAAAAGACTTAGATCTAAGGAAGAAATCATAAGAAATAAGGAAAATTAGAGGAACCATAAGAATTGGAGGAAAATGTAGGTAAAACTCTTTTTTATATATCAGCTGAGGCAAAGAATTTACGAAATAGACCCCAATGGCAACCATGGGAACAGTGAAATTTAAGTGGGATTTGATTAAACTAAAAAGCTTTTGCACAACTAAATAAATAATCAACAAAGCAAATGAACGACCTACAGAGTGGTAGAAAATATTCACAAGCTATATGTCTGATAAAGAACTAATCATGAGAATTTACAAAGAACTCAAGCAAATCTGTAAGAAACACACAAACAACCCTATTAAAAAGTGGACAAAAGACAGAAGCTTTTCAAAAGAATGACAAATAAACATCTGAAAAAAATGTTCAACATCACTAATCATCAGAGAAACACAAATTAAAACCAAGATGAGATATCACCTTATCCCAGTTACAATGGCAAGTCCAAAAACAATAGATGCTGGTGTGGATGCAGAGAGAAAACAACTGTTATATGCTGTTGACGGTACTGCAAATTAGTATAACCTTTATAGAAAAGAATATGGAGATTCCCGCCCCCCACCTAAAAAAAATAGACCTATTAATTCATCCAGCAATCCCACTGTTGGGTATTTACCCAAAGGGGAAAAAATGGCATATACATATATATACCATGGAGTACTTACTCAGCCATAGAAAAGATGAATTAATACCTTTTGCTATCATCTGGATGGAACTAGAGACCATTCTCCTAAGTGAAGTGTTTCAAGAATGGAAAACATATCACTTCTCAGCCTTTTGCCTAAAATCAAGTGTGAAGAATGAAAAAACAAACACCACATGTACTCACTATTAAGTTGGAACTAACCGATGAACACACATGTGCACAGAGGGAAGGAAAAGTCAGTGAATATCAACCAGGGAAGCAGGGGGGGAGGTGAGGGGCAAAACCTACCTTCCTGGTACCATTAACACTATTTGGAGGACAGGCACCCCTTTAGCCAGGACTCCAGCATTATAAAAGTGATCCATGTAACCTACAACAGTTGTACCCCCTTAATATTTTGAAATAAAATTTTAAAAAAAGAAAGTCCCTACTCCTACTCTCAGACTCTGTGACAGCTTGAGGATTTCTCATGGCTGTGGGTATTTTTTCATGAATTCACATAGGTGTGGTCATTTCCAGCAAGCAAAAATTATGTTCTACAAATGGTACAATTAGCCCACTGGCTTATATTTAGTTTATGACATTTGTCTTTGTTATTCTAGGGTCTTCTCACTTAAATTCCCTTCAAAGCAAGAGATGGCAAAGGAGATGAAAGTAGAAAACTAATTTGATAAATCAGCGACACTGCTATATTTAATTTTACTGCAACTTAATAAATTAATGTAAACTTAAGTGGCTATATCTCATTTATTAGCTCACAATCCTATGGGTTAGAACATAATTTGTTTTCTGCTCAGGTAGACTGCATTTCCTTCTGGAGACTAGAGAAGAATCTGTTTCCAAGCACATTCAGATTGTTGGCCTAATTCATTTCCTTGCTGCTATGGTTTCAAACTGTACCTCTGAAAAGTTGAAACTTGATCCCCAATGTCATGGTGTTGGGCGGTGGCCTAGTGGGAAGTATTTGAGTCATGGGAGCAGATTCCTAATGAATAGATTAATGCCCTCATCAGGGAACAAGTTCTCACTCTGGAGGGACTAGATTACTAGGGGAGCAGGTTGTTACAAAAGTAAGTTCAACATCCTAGACTCTCTCTAGCTTCCTCTCTCACCAGGAGATTTCTTTGCACAGATTTGCTGGCTTTTCCACTTTTCCACCATTGCTCTGACCTGGCACATGGCCTCATCAAAAACAGGATAGATGCAAGAGCTAAGCTCTTGAACTGCCCAGTCTGCAAATTCATGAGTTAAATAAACTTCTTTTCTTTTTAAATTACCCAGCCTCTAGTATTCTGTGATAGCCACATAAAAATGGACTAAGACACTTACAGTTATAAAACTAATGTCCTTATTTTCTTACTGGCTGTCAGCTGGGAGCAACTCTCAGCTCTACAAGTCACCTGCATTCCTTGCCATGTGGTCCTATCCATCTTTTGGTTAGTAATAGAATTTCCATGTGTCAAATCCATCTCAACCTTAGAATCTCCAACTTCTCCTCGCTCTGATTCTAGATGTCGATATAAAGGGCTCCTGTGATTAGGGGAAGCCTAACTAGATAATCCCCCTATTGGAACTTTAATTCATCTTCAAAATCTCTTCACAGCAACATCTAGACTAGTCTCGGCAAGAATAACTAAGAGAAAAGTATGTGTACACCAGAGACTAGGAATTGCAGGAACCATCTTAGTATTCTGCCCACCACAATTGTAAAAGTTTAAAATGATTGTACATGGGTGTATATACACACACACACTAGGTTTTATCTTGATGTAAATCTTCCCTGGCATATTTAATTTGATAAACATCATACCTACTATGCTTCATTTCCCATACAAGTAACTGCTGCTCCCCCATAATCGTTCAGCCCAATTCAGGACATTCTGACTGAGCACCTAACACATGCCAGACTCTGTTCCTGACCGTTAAATGCTCTTTCTCTCAAGGGTATGAAATCTAACAGGAAAAGATGAAGCAAGTACACACCAGTTGCATATGGTTAAATGGCTAAAGAGAGGGAGGTCCTGCCCTGTTGAGGAAATAGAAAGGCCTCAGGGGGGAGAGGGCATTTGATTTTAATCTCAAAGAACAGATGGAGTTTGTCACAAGCAGAGATTCACAGGCAGGTGATAGGCAATCCAGGTGGAAGTAACCGAGTAATCCTATATGCAAAGGCATTGGGAGGAAAAGTATAGGCCATCCCCAGAGAATAGCTGGCACATCAGTTCGAATGAAAAGAATGACAGATGAAATTACAAGAGTATGTCGGTGTCAAAGGAGGCCTTGGAGGACCTCCAAGGAAGGAGGACCTTCAATGGAGGACCCATGGAAGAATTAGAGAAAATAATAAAATTAGTGCTGCAGTTTAGAAGAGAGTCAGGTGCAGTGTGCAGGCAGAAGAGAAGAGGGAAATCCTGAACTTTTTGGATGGGAGATGAGAAGAAGGATTTTCTAGTCATCCATGCTAAGGATGAAGCCCTATGCTCAGGGAGTGAACGCAGAAATGAACATGAGACAGGCAAGCCCAAGATGCAAGTTGTGGGCTGGAGAAAAAGGAGTTGTCACTGATGACTCAGAGATTTCATGCGTATGACTAGAAAATGTTCCCTGATTACAGCTTATTATCATCTCACGTATATCAAATGATCTTGCTTTGTGACTCAAGAGATCACAGACTCATAGACTTTGTGGCTGGAAGGGATCTCAGAGATCCCCCAAAGAGGCGAGTGAGAACCGGCCAAGTTAAATATGATATCGTTTCAAAGACATTGGGCTGATTAGTAGCAGGACTCGGGCAAGTAAGCCCAGGCCTCTGCATCTTCCATCAGACCAACTGCTATTTCCTGGTAATCACCACAAAGGTATCACAATATGCAAAAGGTAACTAGCATAATTTGTCTCTGGGCAAAGGCCAGAATGGGGCACAGGTGCATTGGAACAAGGACGAATTTGGATCCCAGTTCTCTCCAAATTACTTTCTGAAATGGCAATCTCCAAAATATTTTGAAAAAGTTGACTTCCTGAGATGAGTGCACAGCACAGGTAAATTTTACACACAGCTAAACAAATGCTAAAATTGCCTTCGGAATTTCAACAGAACAGTGGGTTTTCTATTATCTCCCAGAGCTTTCCAGGTATTTAAATTCAAAAGCTTAAACTCTCTTGCAATTTTGGTTCTTGAGCTGAAGAGAGAACTGCCAAAAGCCATTTAGATTATTTCCAAAGCAAAATCCTTCCTGTTAACTTAATCATAGCAGGATGACTGCAGACTCTTTGGTGACTTCTACCCAATTTGAATGTTTCCCAATCATATCAAATAGCTGCTGAGTGGAATGGATTCTGGAGGCTATTGTTTCTGTATCTGGCAGCTCAAACATCTTAATTCTTTTGATGCAAGTGCCTCTTTCTGTTTGTGAGAACGCCATTCCTCCCCCTAGAGCTTTAAGGAATGGATTGGCAAAAAATTTCTGAATGTTGGAATGTGTGGCTGTTTCTCCTGGTCTCCATTAAACTCCTACAAGAAAGGGAGCTTGGCCCATCTGCACCACATACAGAACCGCACACACCTTTGTGAGAAGAGGCCCTCCCTGGGATCAGAAGATCCAAGACGGCTGCCGGCCAGGTAACCCACCTCGCCCAACTGAAAAGCCAAGTCCTCTACCCTTGTGGAAGTTTGGTTGGAGGAGAGATAAAAAGATAGGAAATAAGATTAGGGGAGAAGCAGACAGATGGCGGAAGCCCAGGCTCCTCTGAAATATTTCTGCTAAGTACCCTCTACTGGCAGGATAACAAATCCCCCTTGTCAAGGGGCATCCGCCGATCTCCTCCGAAAAGCAGGGTTATACCAGAGCATCCTCAGCACACCAGACTGATGTTTGCTGCTGCACTGGGTCAGGGAACAGGATGGAAAGGGTTAAACTGATGCTGTGGGCTGAGGACAGAATTTCTCAGCCTGTTGCTACATGAACCACGAGGAAAAAGTCCAGATCCAAAGGTCATAAACTTGATGAGATTTCTGTATTAGCTACAAACTAATGGAATTCCTGGGGATCAAATCCCTTGGCTGGCTGCCCATTGGTTTTAAAGAAATGTAGTGTCCTGCCAGGGAAATCCCAAGCCTGGCAAACACAGACCTGTGACTGCTCAAACCCTACAGCAATTCTCCCTCCTGGATAACTCTGCCAGTGCAGTGCAGAGACAGCTTAAGCTCCAGAGCACACAGGCGAAGAGAGCCTTCTTGCTGCACCTCTCAGGGAAGACTTAGGAAGACATGGATGAGAAGCACTCTCCATCAGGCAGCCCCAATCAACTAACCAAGTGACCCCTTCTGCTGCCGGGAAGGGGATGTCTGCATTTCCAGCAAGGGGTGATCCTTGTTACAGACTCCACCCACCACCAACGCCGCATGTTACTTTATCTTTCTCCCTTTTCTAAATGACAGGATTTATTGTGGTTATCCCGGTTTCCCTTTCATATTATATACTGTGGTTTGAGGGTGGTTAAATTTGCTGTTTAGTCCTAGATTGTCTCTACAGAGCATGAGAGGCGCATCTGGACTTGATCAAGAGGAATCTACCACCCCCAGGGCTCCTGGGCTTAGAGACAGAGGCAGTAACACACCCACCTTTGAACCATCTTCCGTGAGGGCTCCAAGCTGGATTGTGCCTAGGATCGTTCCATTTGGTTAATGGAGGCTGTCTTTCTTCATATTATTTGTGTGTGCACATGTAAATGGTGGGAGGTAGTAGACCTCTTCTTTTGATCTGTCAACATGTTTTCCTGTACCCCCTTTTTTGATGGAGGCCTTGTCCCTTTCTCAGTGCAACCCTAGTAGAGCTATGCATCACCTTGCTCTGCCCCCAACCAGTCACAAACAAGCACAAAACCCAAGGCAGGCTGCTCATAGTACCCCATCTCCTATGAATAGGGATTAGTTTAGTGACCATCCATTCAGTCACCTACCCTAGGAAGAAAGAGACTTTCCCCGAGCTGAAAAACCTGCTGTCCCCACTGGGTTGCTAAGCAGGGGCAGCTTACCGTCCCTCCCCATCCCATGGCCTGTGGAAGAAAAAATGAGGCTAACTCAGAAACAAGAGACAGACAGACAGGAGAGTCACACTCATGTCCCAAGGTCCAGTTCTTGGAGTCCTGGTAGTGAAGCTCTTGATCTGATTCCATAAGGTCCCACCCACCCAACCCCCGCCCCCATCCATTTCAGCTAAGACTTTTTGCTTACGCTAGTATGAGCTGGATTTCTGTCACCTATGACAATTTTGAAAAGTGATCTCCATTAACATAAACTTGATGCTGCAGATTGGATAGAAGAGAAATAAGGCCAGCATTCAGAGGCAGAAAATGATTTTACCTTTCACCTGAGCCCACACTGCACAGGAATATCTTTTCACCTATAAAGGAAAAGAAAACACAGCAACACATTTCACTAGGTGGCACTCGGTGTCAGCTTAAGGAATACAGTTCAGCGTCTGAATCAGTCAAACACTCTGAGTCTCAGCGTTTTGATCCCTTAACTTGAACTAGAACATCTTTAAAGTTCCATTTAACTCTGGTATCTTGTGATTTAGACATTTGTCACCAACTGTTCAAGGGACTTTCATGGGCTAGAGGGATGAAAGTGACCCTGAAGATCACTTCTGTAAGTGTCTAATAGGTCTCAGAAAGCACACACCATGGGCAAACAACAGGAGTGGCAAAAAGGTTCATTCGTCAGGCCAGCTCTGAGAAACTAGCATTTACTGCCTGGAGAACTATTTTGAAAAGAATTCCGAGGTCATTTCCAGGTTCAGCAGAAGTAGTAGTGCATGTGATCAGCAAAGTTCTAAGAAGTCCTGGTATATACTACTACTCATCTATTTGGATGACAATTGGCAACCTCAAGTTACCCAAAATGTACCCATGGGGCAGGAAAAAAGCCACTAGAACATGTATGAAAGCTCATCCATGGTGGAAGAAACCTATGGACTCATGGGCATGAAACACCTTCTCCTCTCCCTTCTCATTATTCTGTGCATATTTATCTGTGAAATATGCTGGGATTGCTGTGTACAAAATTTGGAGCAAAATATTTCCCCAAAAAGCTGAACAGTAAGGGTTAGAGAAGGATCCCTATAATGTTATTCTTTTTTTTTTTTTTTTTGGAGATGGAGTCTCACTCTGTTGCTCTGGGTAGAATACCATTGTGTCATAATAGCTCACAGATACCTCAAAGTCTCAGGCTCAAGTGATCCTCTTGCCTTAGCCTCCCGAGTACCTGGGACTACAGATGCCTGCCACAAGGCCTTGCTAATTTTTCTATTTCTTGGTAGAAACAGGGTCTCGCTCTTGCTCAGGCTAGTGTCAAACTCCTAAGCTCAAGCAATCCTCCACCTCGGCCTCCCAGAGTGCTAAGATTACAAGCATGAGCCACCTTACCTGGCCAGGACATTCTCTTTCAAGTGACAACCTGGGCAATGTTGGTTTGTATTTCATTAAACATTGAAAAAACAAATTTAAGCTGAAAAATTCTTGGGAAAACTTAAAATAGCCATAGGAGTTTGGATGCAACTAAATTTTGCCCTGATGCTAAGTTCTGAAATTAGAAAGTGAAAGATAATGTGCAAGAATAAGCAGTGAAGGACACATTAAAAGACACTGGAGACTCAAAAGGACCTGGCATAGCGGGGCAGTGACTGGCGAACACAGTATCTCGAAAGAGAGAAATTGACAGGGGCCAGGTGAGGGAGGGAGCTCATTAAGCTGGAGGGCCTTGATCATATCTGCATTTTGTAAAAGTCACTCCAGCAGCAGTAGGGAGCAAGGAGATGGGTAGAGTAAGAGGTAGGAAGGCGAGTTAGAAAATTGATATTCAGAAGAGATGAGGGCTGAGCAGTGCAGAGTAAGGAGAGGAAAGAATGGTTTTCAACAGCATCAAGATGATAGAATTGCTGGCTTGGCACCTGTGGCTCAACGGGCTAAGGCGCTAGCCACGTACACCTGAGCTGGCAGGTTTGAATCCAGCCTGGGCTGCCAAACAACAAAGACGGCTGCAACTAAAAAATGGCCGGGCGTTGTGGCGGGCGCTTGTAGTCCCAGCTACTTGGGAGGCAGAGGCTGGAGACTTGCTTGAGCCCAGGAATTGGAGGTTGCTGTGAGCTGTGATGCCACAGCTCTCTATCCAGGGTGACAGCTTGAGGCTCTGTCTCAAAAAAAAA
>CAUYRH010173295.1:0-14874 GCA_963574655.1 Perodicticus potto
TGTGAAAGATCTCTATAAAGAGAACTATGAAACTCTGAGAAAAGAAATAGCTGAAGATGTTAACAAATGGAAAAACATACCATGCTCATGGCTGGGAAGCATCTTTTTTTTTGCATAAGTGGCTCAATCTGTTGCCTCAGGCTGGAGTGCTCTTGGCTTCATAGCTCATAGCAACCTCCAACTCTTGGGCTCAGCGTCCCAAATAGCTGGGGCTACAGGCACCGGCCATAATAGCTGGCTAGTTTTTTGTTGTTGTTGTTTAGAGACGGGGGTCTCCTCTTACTCAGGCTGGTCTTGAACTCCTGAGCTTAAGCAATCCACCTGCCTCGGACTCCCAGGGTGCTAGGAGTATAGGTATGAGCTACCGCACTCAGCCTGTCTTCTCTATTAGTAGCTCCATGACTCAGATAGGAACCAAGGTTGCTATGGACACATTAACAGGTCAGTTTTTAAAAATGAGAACTGATAAACTAACAATAGGGGGCTTTGGATCTCACCAGTAATGAAAATTTTAAGATAGAAATTGACTTTCAAAATACAGTAGAAACTCCATAGTTGACCACCTTCCTATACTGACCACCCCTTAAGTTGACCTACTTCTCATAGGCCGGACTGCATCATATGTACATGTCAGTACAGTAGGCCTAGTCCCTTAAGTTGACCACCTCCGTCTGTTGACTAGTCTGTTATGGTTCCTTGGGCCTTACAGAGGCTCTACTATAATTTCTGTTTTTCACCTGAACTTTCGGGAGTTCAGTTCAGAGGCCCTATCATAGACCATGTTGCATTGGAGCTGGGCCTCCAGGCTGCACTAACCTTGCACAACACTCCAGAGGGAAGAACAAGTGAGAATGCTCAGAGTCTGCAGAGCAGATGTTGTTTTCGAGTGGGCTTGTGCAGAAGGAGCCAGAGTGCAGCCAAACATCTGATTCTAAGTAGTATCTGTGCCAGGCCAAGTGCAAATAAGACCCTGCAGGCAATGGGTAAGAGCACAGGTTTCTAAGCTGACTGGATGAGCCTAGAGCAGCGGTTCTCAATCTGTGGGTCATGACCCACAGGAACTGTACTAAAGGGCCGCGGCATTAGAGAACCACTCGCCTACAGGCTCATGCTTGTAATCCAAGCACTTTATATCACCTGAGCTCAGGAGTTTGAGGCTGCAGTGAGCTATGACCGTGCCAATTGCACTCCAGTCTGGGCAACATAGTAAACCCCCCTCCAACCCCCCACTGCCAGTCTCTAAATAAATAAATAAGCAGACTAATGACTTTAGGATGGTAACTGGTGAGCTCTGTGAAGGCAGAATTAGAGGAGGGAGACCCTGCAGGTGAGAGGCCAGGGGTAGGACAGAGATATCAAAGTCACCAAGAAATACGATAGCATTAACCCTGTCAAAGAGGAGAAGTTGCCTTCTGGAGCTGTTTTTGAAGTACATTTGACAGGATCTGGAGACAGCAGATTTGGGAAGAGGATAAGGAGCAAACATGGCAGGCTCAAGCTCGGGGCCATTGCTCAGTGGTTAGGGCCCCGGCCACCTACAATGGGGCTGTCAGGTTCGAACCTGGCCCGGGCCTGCTAAACAACAATGATGACAACTACAACAACAACAACTACAAATAGCTGGATATTGTAGTGGGCGCCAGTAGTCCCAGCTACTTGGGAGGCTGAGGCAAGAGAATCACTTAAGCCCAAGAGTTTAAGGTTGCTGTGAGCTATGACGCCACGGCACTCTACCAAGGGTGACACAGTGAGACTGTCTCAAAAAAAATAAAAGAAAGATGGCAGGCTCAAGAGAAATAGTTTGTTAACTGGCTGGGAAGTTGGGTAGAGAAGGAGATCAACAATGTAGAGAAGGAAGTCTTTGTTGGGGGTTAAGGGTATAGCAGAGATAATGACTTCAAATTTGACTTTTACTGAGAGTGAATCCAAAAAAGAATGAAGGACTGATTCATGCTACAACGTGGTTGACCCTTGAAAATATGATGCTAAGTGACAAAGTCAGTCGTAAAAAGCTACCTATTGTTTGATTTCATTTATATGAAATGTCTGGGGCTCGGTGCCTGTGGCTCAATGGGCTAAGGCACCAGCCACGTACACCTGAGCTGGCAGGTTCGCATCCAGCCTGGGCCCACCAAACAACAATGACAGCTGCAACCAAAAAATGGCCGGGCATTGTGGCGGGCACCTGTAGTCCCAGCTACTTGGGAAGCGGAGGCAGGAGACTCGCTTGAGCGCAGGAATTGGAGGTTGCTGTGAGCTGTGATGCCACAGCACTCTATCCAGGGTGACAGCTTGAGGCTCTGTCTCAAAAAAAAAAAAAAAATGAAATGTCTGGAACAGGGAAACCCATAGAGACAGAAAGTAGATTAGTGGTTATCAGTAGTTATTGAGACCAGCCTGAGCAAGAGCGAGACCCCATCTCTACTAAAAATAGAAAAATTAGCCAGCTGTTGTGGTGGCTGCTTGTAGTTCCAGCTACTCGGGGGGCTGAGGCAAGAGGATCACTTGAGCCCAAGAGTTTGAGGTTGCTGTGAGCTATGCTATCATAGAACACTACCAAGGGCAACAGAGTGAGACTCTGTCTCAAAAAAAATTTTTTGCTGTGAGTATTTTACCACCAATAAAAAGAGTGAATACTTTATGACTGGCGGATTATATGGGACCAGGTGGGGATGGTTATCCTGTGTTTTGCTTTCTCTAATAATACCTCCACCTTGTTTCCCAAACAGGAAATCAATATTGCAATAACCACTACCCTATCATCCTCAAGGTCACCACCTCTGGGTTCAGAGAAACCAAGACTGGTGGCCTGAGCTGACAGTAAGAAGCCACGGCCTCCTCCAGGTTGTGAAGCCCCCAAAGCAGACAGTCAACATCAGGTTTTCAAGCCCCAGAGGCCATAAGACTTAATTGAAAAGTCTCTGAACCAGGTGCTCACTTAATAAGATACGACACAATCCTTTTCTAGCACAACTTCTTATTAAATAGAGTCAGTCAAATCAAGTTCCTCTTCTCAAAAATAATTACAGGCCAGCCAGAGGCAACAGTAGGAAGTAAGTGAAGTTCATATTCTTTGTTTTGTGCGCCAGCCCTGGGTTTAGGGTTCCATTCCCCTGTTGAA
This sequence comes from Perodicticus potto, assembly GCA_963574655.1. Lineage (NCBI taxonomy): Eukaryota > Metazoa > Chordata > Mammalia > Primates > Lorisidae > Perodicticus > Perodicticus potto. Next base: position 3,122 of record CAUYRH010173295.1, read on the forward strand.
GTTTTCTTTCCCATGCCACAGCAGCTCTAAACGCGTCATCCCAGCCCAGCAGCAGCACTTGGGAACTTGGTAGTGATGCACTTTGCGGACCCCACCCGAGACCATCCAAATCAGGAGCCCTCCAGGGGATTCTGACGCAGCTGAAGCATGAGAACCATCGCTGTACTTCAGCTCCTCAGAGCCAACCTGACTTCAGCCATCTGATTAACAAGTGGTCTTTGGCAATGAAAATGGGCTTGAGGGAGCTACCAGTGACACAGAAACTTGAGCTGGTAAAACTGACTTGATAGTTTGTGAAATATATTTGTATCATTATCATCCCAAAAGTAATACCTGCTCATTATTTAAAAAAAAAAAAATAAAGACACATCATGATGAAAATCTTCCACAACTCACAATTACCAATTATTGGAGAGATGATTGACAATCACTGTTAATACTTGAAGGAATATACCTCCAGACATTTTTTCAAATATGCACTGATACTAAGATATGCGATGATTTCCACTCATTATCATTGTAATTCTTCTGAGCTGGTAACTCCTCCTTCATGCTGTAATAATGGAAATTGAGAACCTTGAAGAGGGGCTACTTTTTTCCCTGGAGCATTCTCAAATCACCTTTTGTTAAAATGAATTTGATTGTGAAATATTAAACCTATCTGAAATGGAACTTTTTGAAAATGTTATTTCATAACCTTCATCTGGAAAGAAATTAGAATTCCTGCTAAAAATGCCAGAGCAATTCTCTGATATTTTTTAATAAGATTAAGCCCAGGGAGACCATTTGCTCCCACCCACGCACCCTGTCCCTCAGCTGACCTAAGGCCAGAAGCCTGATGGTGTTTGGCCAGACATTCTTTTTCCTTGTGTCCAGTCTGACGATGATCATCTAACCATTCATTTCCCAGAAAAACATCCCAATCAAGAAGGAATCTTGATATGAAACTTTGACATGTATTCATAATTAAATCTCTTGGGAATTTTTACATATGCCTCTGTCTCCTACAACTATAAACAACACAAGAAACTATCAGACAGGGACTAGACTTTTTTCTTTTTCTTTTTTTTTTTTTAGACAGAGTCTTACTCTGTCACCCTGAGTAGAACACTGTGGTGTCATCATAGCTCACAGCAACCTCAAACTCCTGAGCTCATGAGATCCTCCTGGCTTAGGGTCCCAAGTAACTGGGACTATAGGCACCTGCCACAACACCTGGCTAGTTTTATCTATTTTTAGTAGAGATGGGGGGTCTCTTTCTTGCTCAGGCTGATCTTGAACTCCTAAACTCAAGCTATCCACCCACCTTGGTCTCCCAGAGTGCTAGGATTATAGGTGTGAGCCACTGCACCAGGTCTGGACTAGATCTTTTTCCAGCGCCTAAATAAAGGAATGAAAAGGTTCATTCTGACCTAAAAATACAGTGTTGTGAGTCTTTGAACATCTCTCTGGGCAGTAGACGATCTGAAGATAATGATCACTCAGATTTATGGGGGAGCAGGAGCTGTGAGCCTCTTTTATCCTCTTTCAAATTTTCCTGATAACAGAGTTGGTTATGTGTTATTAACCCCATCTTACAAGTGAGAGGACTCAAGTTCAGAAAGGCTAAATGTCAAGCCCAATCAATGTCCTTTAGTGGGAGAAAGCAGGCCCGGGAAGGTGAAATCAGCTCTGTCTTATCCCATTAGAAATGAGGAAATCATCTGAGATTGGACAAAATAATCCAATTTGTTTTCATGGTTTATAATTGCTATTCAATGGTCATAATGTCACATTTCAATGGGTTCTCCTAAGTGTTTTGGTTGGTATGAAATCTGGATACATGTAAAATGTTATACCCCTAAGCGATGAAACACAGACAACACACACATCCCCTACACTTACAATTGCCTTTTAACTTAGAAAATACATTTAAAACTTTGCAAACAAATACTTCAAAAAGCTAAAAGGTCATCCTTGAGCTGTGCAGCTGTAATTGACCCCTTTTCCTCCTGTTTTCTGAGCCAGCAGGGCATGGGGGTGCAGTCACAAGCCTACCTGCGATCAATTCAGGCTTCACCTGGTACTAGCTGGCACATAACCTTAGGGGGGTTCTTAACCACTCTGTGCCTCGAGTTCCTCATCTGTAAATGGGAGAGAATAGTGTCTATTTCATGGGGTTGTCATGAGGCTGTATGAGGCCAATGCTTGTGAAGTGCCTAGGATAGCGTCTGGCACTATTCCAGACTTCCTTTAACGAGCATAATTTTAGTAATGGAAAAGGATGCTTCAAAGCTTATTATACCTTCACTATTTAACTTTTTTCTTATTTGAACATCTGAGAGTAAGTATTAACTATAATTGAACAAATACACATTTAAAAATTATTGCCAGAATTTAAAATCAGCATCTAATTTGACAATCTGTAGCAAAGTCCTGAGAAGTATATACTTCTGGCCTGATGCGGTGGCTCACGCCTGTAATCCCAGCACTCTGGGAGGCCGAGGCAGATGGATTCCCTTAGCTCATGAGTTCGAGACCAGCCTGAGCAAGAGCCAGATCCTGTCTCTAAAAAATAGCCAGGAGTTGTGGGCGCCTATAGGCCCAGTTATTTGGGAGGCTAAGGCAAGAGAATTGCTTAAGCCCAGGAGTTTGAGGTTGCTGTGAGTTGTGATGCAACAGCACTCTACTGAGGGTGAAAAAGTGAGACTCTGTCTAAAAAAAAAAAAAAATTAAAAAAAAGAAGTACACACACACACTTCTGGTCAATCCTAGCGCATTTGCTATTTGTGCCTATTATCTCTCCATCTCACATTCTGGTAAAATAATAGCAAAGAAATTAAAGGGGAATCCTCCTACAAAGACAAGGAGAACTGGAGAGGAAGCACCAAAGGAATGTGCATTTCATGGCGCTGTCGGGGTGAAACAGCAGTCTAAGAGGGGTAGCAGGCTTAGCAGGCTTAGCAGGAAGCCACCAAATCGGGATCTGCAGCAGACCCAGCAAGGGAGCCCCTCACCTGAGCACAATCCAGGCAAGGCTCAAGGGAGACGGCATCGCCATCTGTATACTGAGAGGCTAGACCATCGGGTCCTCTCCTGACTCCACTCCATCAGAGTGACCCCTTCAGGTGGCAGATAAGAGCCTTGTTATCTTCAGACATTAAACCTGAGAAGATGGCTGGGCGTGGTGGCTCATGCCCCTAGTCCCAGCACTCTGGGAGGCCAACGACAGTGGATTGCTTGAGCTTAGGAGTTCAAGACCAGCCTGAGGAAGAGCAAGACCCCCTGTCTCTTAAAAATAGCCAGATATTGCGGTGGGTGCCTACAGTCCCAGCTACTTGGGTGGGAGGCTGAGGCAGGAGGATCATTTGAACCCAGGAGTTTGAGGTTGCTGTGAGCTACGACACCATAGCACTCTACCCAGGGTGATAGAGTGAGACTCTGTCTCTAAATAAATAAACCTGAGACAATGCCATTCCCAGTGCCCCTGACCAAGCCTGGTAGGTCCTGCCTACCTGCCCTCCCAGCACCTTCTCCAGAAAAGAAACCGAAGGAGCCTGGAGGAAAGATCTCCAGGTGTGGGTGTGGGAGAAACTCCAACCAAACACTGATTCTCTGGAGGCGGTAGAAACCAGCCACGTGGGAGATGAGATTGGCAATGGCTTCTATTAAGCTTTTAAAACAGCCTACTTTGCTACTGTAAATGCGGATAATTAGTGGGAGCTTCTTAAAGATTCTTGAGAATTGTTGCAGCTTCTATGTCAGCGTTGGGGCTTCAGGCCAAGATCTTCAGAGTTAATTCTTCTGACCTTTTTAACAGGGGCCCTGACCTCTGTACTTACCACCGCCTGCATGTAAACCTTTAATTCTAAAATTCCACCTTTCATACCTGAAATGCCTAGAATGACTTCTGTTTCCCTGGCTGAACCTAGGCAGATTCAGCCTGTGCCGGAGGCTTCTGTGCCCATTCTTGGTTCTCCCCCAGCCTGCTTTGGGCACTGTAATTATGGATGGCTTGGAGTCAAGTTCTTTCAGTGGAGAGCGCCAGCAGAAATGGATGATGGGAGGAGAGAGAAGTTAGGGTATGTGTTCCCTGCATTCCTCCCTGCTAAGTCACATATTGGCTGTGTCCTTCTACTGGAGAAGACCACTGCTCCTGTCAGCTGCCCCTTTCCACATGGAGACCTTTCAGTGTTCCAAGTGCTACTCCCTCCCCTGGCCCCTCAGGCCTTAGGTAGTAAGAGCTCTCCCTCATGGTTTAATTAGATATTGACTTATCCTTTGTTGTTTTCCCTAAACTTTGCCCACATCTTCATAAATAGTCCCTTATTAAACCCTTCTCAATGGCCCAGTTTAAGTATCACATCTGTTTCCTGCCAGGCCCCAGCTGACACAGAGCTCTGTCATCCCTCACCAGATTCTGTCCAGCCTAACAGAATGGCTTAAGAACTTCGGGTACCTTAATGTTCAACACTAACAAAGATCACCAGATAATTGAGAAACATTCCCAATGTGTAGGAAAAAGGCAAACATAGACAAAATAGGAACCAAGAACAAAGTAAGTATATAGGGAACAAAAGATTTCAACGTCAAGAACCAAAACACTAAAAGATTCTCAGAGTGTTGAGAAGAGATTGCATCCATGAAAGAAGGGCAGGACAAATGAAAATGAAAGAAAGTGAGAGAGAAACAGAGAGAGGGGAAATGAAAAGGAAAGAGGAGAAAGAGGTGGGAAATCCATTAATCCATTACAATCAAAAGAAAGAGATCTTGGAAATTCAAAATATGATAGGTGAATTTTTAAAAGTTCAACAAAAATATTGTCATACAAAGTCAAGGAAATCTCCCAGGAAGTAGAATAAAAAGACAATCAGATTAAACATAGAATGGAAGGAAATATGGAGGATCATTCCAGAAAGTCAACATCCAACTTACAGGAAATCTAGGAAAAAGTAAACAAAAAAATGGAAGAACTAAAAGTATCCAATAAATAATATAAGAAAATGTCCCTAAACTGAAGGACAATTGTGTCCACATGGAAAGGTCCCACCAAGAGTCTGGGACAATGAGTGAAAAAAGGCCCACACCAATACATATTATCATAAAATTCAGAACACTAGTGATAAATCCTAAAACCTTCCAAAGAGAAAAAGCAAGTCACATAACAAAGGATTGGGAATACACCTCTTGAAGTTGAAAGATAATGGAGCAATACTTGCAAAATTCTGGTAGTAAATCATCTTCAACCTAGAATTCCATACTCAATCAAATATAAAGGTAGAATAATGACATTTTCATACATATAAGGACTCCAACTAGATAATTGCAGAGCATCCTGTTTATAGAATGCCAAAAGGATGTGTTTCAGCAAAAGAAAGGAGCATGCTAAGAAAGCAAAAGACATGAGACCCAGGAAACAAGGGATCTCATACAAAAAAGCAGTGAGAGAAAAAATTTCTGTATGGCACAGGTCGCCTTGAACAGAGTGGAGAGCTATAGGAGGGTGGTCTGATTTAATAGAGTATTTGGAACATGTTATTGGTAAGCTTTGGCAGATTTAATGGAGGCTGTAGATATACGGCAGTATAATGGCCCCCAAAGATGCTTATGCTGTAATTTGTGGAACCTGTGACTATGTTAGTTTATATGGAAGAAGGAATTGAAGTTGGAGATGGAATTAAGTTTGCTAATTAACTGACCTCGGGATTGGCAGATTCTCCTGGGTTAGCTAGGTAGGCCTAATATAATCACAAGGGCCCTTAAATATGGAATGGGACGAAGAGAGAGTGTGGGAATGATGATGCAGCTGAGAAAGACTCAAGGGGCCACTGCTGCCTTTGAAGATAAAAGGTGGCCACCAGCCAAGGAATGCGGCCAGCCTCTCAAAGCTGGAAAAAGCAAGAGAATAGATTATCCTTTAGAGCTTCCAGAGGGAATGCAGCCCTAACACTGCTTTTATTTTAGCCCAGTAAGACCCACTTTGGACTTTTGGACTTGTTATAGCTTCAATAGGAAGTGAATGCAGAGGATTGTTTGAGTGTCCAAAACTAAGTGAGAAAGAACATTCGAGGCAGTTGTTAGTATCAGAAAAAACAATACATTGTGAAAAAGGAAACAATCTTATGTACAATCTGTATGGTTCAGCAAAAAACCCACACAATGTTTATTTAATTGTATAATGTAAGGCAATTAATGTTGATTAACCAAAAAATATGACAATCATAAACTGGGAGTCTTTGAAGTTGGAAGTTGGGAGATGTTTTAGTTCCTGTGCTATAAAGGAACACCTGAGGCTGGGTAATTTATAAAGAAAAGAGGTTTAGGCTCGGCGCCTGTGGCTCAAGCGGCTAAGGCGCCAGCCACGTACACCTGAGCTGGCGGGTTCAAATCCAGCCCGGGCCCGCCAACCAACAATGACGGCTGCAACCAAAAAATGGCCGGGCATTGTGGCGGGCGCCTGTGGTCCCAGCTACTTGGGAGGTGGAGGCAGGAGACTCGCTTGAGCCCAGGAATTGGAGGTTGCTGTGAGCTGTGATGCCACAGCACTCTATCTAGGGTGACAGCTTGAGGCTCTGTCTCAAAAAAAAAAAAAAAAAAAAAGAGAGGAGGTCTTGCTCTGGCTCAGATGAGTCTTGAACCTTGTGAGCTCAGGCAATGCATCTGCCTTGGCCAACCAGAGGGCTAGGATTACAAGCATGAGCCACCGTGCCTGGGCAGATTTTTTTTTTTTGGAGACAAGGTTTTCTTGCTCTGTTGCTCAGGCCGATATGCTGCAGTGCAGTGGCATCATCACAGCTCACTCAAATCTCAAACTCCTGGGCCTAAATGATCCTCCTGCCTCAGCTTCCTGAGTAGCAGGGACGACAGGAGTTCACCACTACACCCAGCTAATTTTTTTTTCTTTTGCGGTTTTTGACCGGGGCAGGGTTTGAACCCACCACCTCCGGCATATGGGGCCGGCGCCCTACTCCTTTGAGCCATAGGCGCTGCCCTAATTTTCTATTTTTTTTTGTAAAGACGGGGTCTCACTCTTGTATAGGCTGGTCTCAAACTCCTGAGCTCAGTGATCGTCCCACCTCAGTTCCCCTAAAGTGCCATGACTACAGGTGTGAGCCAATGTGCCCGACCTACATTAGCTTTAACACAGGTAGTAGGTAACAAAAATTAAGAAAGCCATTTTGGGAACATTAATGCAAGTAGAAAAACTGACGACAGTAAGCTCACTAAAAGTCCTGTTATCAGCATTTTTATTTAGTTCAGGATATGCTAGAATATAAACACATAACAATATGCCCTTTCTTATCACTGGTAGTCTTTTACATAACTAAAGTTTGTGGCTAACAGTATATATTACAAAAGAAAAACTACATCTATAAGTTATCAGAAAAGAAGCAAGGATAGAGGAAAATATTAACAATACATTTTATATAAATTATAGGGGACAATTACAATGAAAATCCATTACTTTCCTCTTTAACTCAACTTTACAAAATAAAGTTAACATGTACTGTTTTGTGAACTGCTGAGAGTACACAACATTGTGGTCCTTTCAAAAGACAGTCAAAGACGAAATGTTATCTTGACATCATACGCTGTTCTTAGTTCTTAACTGGAGTTGAGCTTCCTTTCATAGTCTTCTTTAGGTGGTGGTAATTTGGCAAAATTTTCATCAAGAAATCCAGCTGCAGTGTCTGAGGCTGAAAAGGCACGACAATTAAGGCTGACTAGCAGAAGGCAACGTGAAGAGTAACAAGGAGAACAGTTATTACGAGGACACAGGACGACCTGTTTTTAAAATTTACAATGAGTGTATATTAAGTTTGATTATAAAAAGAGCCAAAAGATTATATATGTGAAAATACACAGGAATCAATTTTCAAACTTGCTTTTGCAGATTTCTTTTTCTTTCTTTCTTTTTTTTTTTTTGAGATAGAGTCTCACTGTTGCCCTGGGTAGAGTGCCGTGGTATCACAGCTCACAGCAACCTCCAACTCCTGGGCTTGAGCGATTCTCTTGTCTCAGCTTCCTAAGTAGCTGGGACTACAGGTGCCTGCCACAACAACGCCCGGCTATTTTGCAAATTTCATCCTGGCTTCCAAAAAGTTAAAAAGTTCCAATTATAGAAGACTGAGTAAATAAAATACCCAGAGTATATCACTTACCACAGGCCCCACAAGGCTAGAGATACATTGACCTAATCTGATCATCATATTCACACCAGCATTGCCCTAACTTTCCTGATTGTAAAACTCACCTGGGGTGCTTGTGAAAAATATGGATTTTTTGGCTTCTACCTAGATACTGTGATTCAGTAAGTTTGAGGAATCTTTATTTTTTTTTTTTTTTGGTTGCTGTTGAGCTGTGACTCCACAGCACTCTACTGAGGAATCTTTATTTTTAATAAAGACTTCTACAGAATTCTTACATATCAGTGAAATTTGGAAGACAGTATTGCATACCATTAAATATTAAACTGCAGATATTTTCACTCACTTATTCCTAATCTCCTTTCCCCAACTCCGGCTTCATTTCTCCCCCTTTAGTCATTTTTACTGCTATGCAGAAAGACAGTTTAAAAAAAAATCACTAGATGTGCTTTTATTTCCTTTTTAGTCTATGGAAGTAATACTTGCTTATAATAAAGTCAAACACTGCAGAAATAGAGTAACCCAAAAAGATTTAGAGCTTAAATTTCTGATAAAATATGGTTAAGAATCAGAAGCAAAGTGATAAATGTCTTGTAAATATTTTCTTTTGTGGGAGGGAGATGGGCCTGGGTCCCTGAAAAAATACACATTGAATGTGCCAAGCAATAAGGCTCAAAACTTGAATCCGAGTGTCTTACATCCAAAGGAAACCCCAAATGCCCTAACTTCTTCATTCCTACTTTCACCTTAACCTCCACATATGTATTCCTCATTATCCTCGAGGTTCGTTATTAGGAAGGGATAATTTCTCATAAGCCAGGAAAATATCCAAACACATTTGCTTACCCACAATCTGTGTTCACTATCAAGCTATGATAAACTAACAGACTTCAGTTAGAGGCCAGCATAAATTTGGTAAGGGCATTTCTTACCCTTGCAGATCAATACTTCAGAAGTGAATGGATACAGTAAGGCGTGGGGATGCATGTTCAAAGAACAGGCACAAGAGCAGGAGTCACAGCTCTGGATTTTTCTTCTCTTGCCATTGTCATCCTCGTATATGTTTTTGGTATTAACCTATGACTGAATACCTGAACTGCAAATAAACCCTGGTTTTAGGGTTTCACTTTTAGGTTTTATTTCTCTAATGTTTTATTTTATCATTTTTCTTTTAATAGTACACTTGCTGCCTCATTAGTTATATAGTATTTTGGGAAAATTAGCAGCCTTAGACAGAACTCTTTTTATTAATTAATTAATTAATCTATTTATTTGCGACAAAGTCTCACTTTGTCGCCCTCAGTACAGTGCCACGGCGTCATAGTTCACAGCAACCTCGAACTCTTGGGTTCAAGTGATTTTCTTGCCTCAGCCTCCCAAGTAGCTGAGAGTACAGGCGCCCGCCACAACGTCCGGCTATTTGTTTGTTGTTGTCATTGTTGTTTGGCAGGCCCCAGGCCAGATTCCAACGCACCAGCCCCGGTGTATGTGGCCGGCATCCCAGCTGCTGAGCTCCAGGCACCGAGCCCATACAGCTCTTTTCAGAGAGAGGTTCCTGTACCTGTGGTCGCTCAGTCTGCACCCGACGAAGGCAGTCTGCACCGTAGATCACCGTGTTCTCAGGGATGACTTCAAAGGTATTTAAGTTACAACAAGCCCCAATGATGCAACCACTTGTCAATATTACGTTTCTGCCTACATATGCTATAGAAAAAACATAAAAAGAATTATAACTTAAGATATCAAATGACTGCAATAGTCTTTTTTTCTAAGATGATTTAGGTTCAAATATGTAAACTGGTCCAGGTGTGGTGGCTCACATCTGTAATCCTAGCACTTTGGGAGACCAAGGTAGAAGGACTGCTTGAGGTTAGGAGTTTGAGACCAGCCTGGGCAACATGGCAAGACTCTGTCTTTACAAAAGAAAAAATTGAAAATTTAGCTAGGAATGATAACACACACCTGTAGTCCTAGCTATGTGGGAAGCTGAGGCAGGAGGATCACTTGAACCTAGGAATTTAAGTGTTTTTTTTTGTAAAGACAGAGTCTCATTTTATTGCCCTCGGCAGAATGCCGTGGCATCACACAGCTCACAGCAACCTCCAACTCCTGGGCTTAGGTGATTCTCTTGCCTCACTCAGCCTCCGGAGTAGCTGGGACTACCAGCGCCTGCCACAATGCCCGGCTATTTTTCTGTTTTGCAGTTCGGCTGAGGCGGAGTTTGAACCTGCTACCTTTGGTATATGGGGCCGGCGCCCTACTTGATGAGCCACAGGCGCCGCCCAGAATTTAAGGTTAAAGTGAGCTATGATTGGGCGGCGCCTGTGGCTCAGTGAGTAGGGCACCAGTCCCGTATGCCGCAGGTGGTGGGTTCAAACCCAACCCTGGCCAAAAACTGCAAAAAAAAAAAAAAAAAGTGAGCTATGATCACAGCACTGCACTCTAGCCTGGGTGACAGAGTGGGATTCTATTTCAAAACAAAAACAAACAACCCCCCCCCCACAAAAGATGGCCTCACAGAAAAACATTAAAGAAAATGCTTCAGTTCTGAGTTTGTTCAGACAGCAAAGAGGCAGGCAGTACATTACCAGTGTCAGACAGATTCAAAAAGGTCATGTGACCTTGGGCAAGTCACTATATTGTCTGTAAGCGCAAGTTTCTTTACCAAATGGAGAGACCAGCACACTTTACTGTTTACTTTAAGGCATAAGTGAGATAATAAAGTACTGAGCACAGGTTTGACACACAGTAAGCCTACAATAGAAAATGGCGATGGGGCAGCGCCTGTGGCTCAAGGAGTAGGGCACTGGCTCCATATACCGGAGGTGGTGGGTTCAAACCCAGCTCCAGCCAAAAACTGCAAAAAAGAAAAAAAAAAGAAAGAAGGAAAATGCTAATGATGATAATAATTGATAATCCAAATTAAAATAAAACCCATTATGTAGATTAACAAAAAGTATACTTTTACTATTTAAAAGAAGCACTTTCTTTCATGCCAGTGAGGACTAAGAAAGATAAACCACTATTCTAAAGAAGTGTTATTATTCAGGTTCTTTCCGGACCTTAATAAGACAAGTTCTTGGAATTGCTTCCAAGTAGGAGAGTGCATATGATCCTGTGCCTGATCCCTTTTTTGGTAAGTAGACCACATTTATTTCTGACTTGTTAGGGTAAAGTAGTCCTGAAACTAAAGAAAGCAAACTGCTAGAGAAACTATGACTGTTTTCTTTTAATTCCACAACAACACTGATTACCTAAAATATCATAGACACCAGTATGTAGTAGAATTCTTTTTTGAATCTTTCATTTAAACTTTATGGTTTACTGCCTGGCATAGTGGCTCATGCCTGTAGTCCCAGCTACTTGGGAGGCTGAGGTGGGAGGAGTGTTTGAGGACAGGAATCTGAGGGCACATAGTGAGACCTCCTCTCAAAACTAAACTTATTTTATGGTTTAATTTAATCCTGACTTAAACATAGACAGCTGATTTTTTTTTTTTTTTTTTTTTTTGAGACAGAGCCTCAAGCTGTCACCCTGGATAGAGTGCTGTGGCATCACAGCTCACAGCAACCTCCAATTCCTGGGCTCAAGTGAGTCTCTTGCCTCCGCCTCCCAAGTAGCTGGGAC
>CAUYRH010173300.1:0-11422 GCA_963574655.1 Perodicticus potto
CTGAAGTGGCAGAATCTGACCCAGCCCCGACAGAGGACTCTAACAACACTGAAAGTCTGAAATCCCCAAAGGTGAACTGTGAGGAGAGAAATGTGACGGGATTAGAAAATTTTACTCTGAAAATTTTAAATATGTCACAGGTAAGAAAAAGTTATTTAGTACTTTTCCTTAGTTTCAATTTTATCATTTAAAACCATCGTCTTTGAAGCTGGGTGTGAACCTGTATTTCCAAGTTGCTCAGGAGTCTGGGGTTGCAGTGCCCTATAATGACTCCTCTGTACTCTAGCCAGGGCTATAAAGCAAGACCCTGTCTCAAAAACCAAAACCAAAGCTTGGTGCCCATAGGACAGTGGTTACGGTACCGTCCACATACACTGGAGCTGGCAGGTTTGAGCCTGGCCTGGCCCAGCTAAACAACCACAACCACAACAAAAAAAAATAACCAGGCATTGTGGTGGGTACCTGTAGTCTCAGCTACTTGGGAGGCTGAGGCAAGAGTATCGCTTAAGCCCAAAAGTCTGAGATTGCTGTGAGCTGTGATGCCATAGCACTCTACTGACAGTGACATAGTGAGACTCTGTCTCAAAAAAAAGAAAAAGAAAAAGAAAAAGAAATAGAAGAGCAAGATGAATTTAGGCTGCTTACATAAGAGAAGTCCTAACTCTGAAAGCGGTGATTGCTTTTAATGCAGCAGTGAGTCTATGGTGCATTTAGTGTATATAGCTCTTCCAAGAGCAGGGTCAATGCTGGCCTCACATCCCCTCCTGAGTGCCTAGTAGACACTATGTCTCAGGTCTGCAGCACTATTTCACAGGTCACACACATGACTGGGAGAGAGCAGTTTAAACGGCCTGAGATACGGTTTAAACAGGTGGTGGCAGGGATGGTACATCCTTGACTTAAACTAACCTTTGGCCAAATATATTGTTCCTGCTTAGTTCATCCTTTGGTTAGTCAGTCCATCCTTTGGTTTGCTGAAGTGAGAGTTTGAGTCTGGAATCATAGTGCTCTGATAATTCCATTGTAGATTGTTTGGGATGTACAATTCGAAGGTAAGGGTAATGGCCGTACCCTGTAAGTACCTTAGTTCAGGCATCCCTTGTGCAAGTTTCATTCCAGACTATCATAGTAAAGTTAATATTTCAATAAAGTGAGTCACATGAATTTTTTGGTTTCACAGTGCACATAAATGTTTATACTATACTGTACTATATTAAGTATAAAATAGCATTATGTCTAAAAAAACAATGTACTTTTTTTTTTGGAGATAGTTTCACTATGTCACCTCAGTAGAGTGCCGTGGTGTCACAGCTCACAGCAACCTCAAAACTCTTGGGCTTCAGCTATGCTCTTGCTTCAGCCTCCCAAGTAGTTGGGACTACAGGTGCCTACCACAATGCCCAGCTATTTTTTTGTTGTAGTTGTCATTGTTGTTTAGCAGGCCCAGGCTGAGTTTGAACTCACCTGCCCCTGTGTATGTGGCCGGCACTCTAGCCACTGAGTTATGGGCACTGAGCCGATGTACATGTTTTAATTTAAAAATACTTTATTGACTGGGCATGATGGCTCATGCTTGTAATCCCTGCACTTGGGAGACTGAGGTGGGAAGATCACTTGAGGCCAGGAGTTCAACATCAGCCTAGGCAACATAGCGAGACCCAGTCTTTACAAAAATTAAAACAATTAGCTGGGCATGGATGTGCATGTAGTCCCAACTACTTGGGAGGCTGAGGCAGGAGGATCACTTGAGCTCAGGTTTTGAGGTTGCAGTGAGCTATGATGTAGTCTAGCCCAAGCAACACATCCAGACTCTCTCAAAAACAACAACAAAAACCTTTATTGCTAAAAAATGCCACTGATCATCTGATCTTTGGTGAGTCATAATTTTTTGCTTGTAGAGGAATTTGCCTTGATGTTTATGGATGTTGACTGATTAGGGCGGTAGTTGTTGAGGGTTGAGGTGGCTGTGGCAATTTCTTAAAATAAGAAAACAGTGAAGTTTGCCACATGGATTGACTCTTCAATTCATGAAAGGTTTCTCTTTAACATGTGATCCTGTTTGATAGCATTTTACCACAGTAGAGTCAAAGATGGAGTCAGTACTCTCAAACTATTGCTGCTTTGTCAGCTACGTTTATGGAATATTGCAAATCCTTTGTTTTCATTTTAGCAATGCTCACAGCATCTTTACCAGGAGTAGATGCTATCTTAAGAAACCACTTTTTTCCTCATCCATAAGAAGCACCTCATCATCCATCTCCAGGTTTGACCAGGAGATTGCAGCAATTCAGCACATCTCGGGGCTCTACTTCTAACTCTGTTTCTCTTGTTATTTCTGCAACATCTGTAGTTACTTCATCCACTGAAAGTCTTGAACCCCTCAGAGTCATCCATGACAGTTGGAATCAATGTCTTCTAAACTATTTATGTTAATATTTTGACCTCTTCCCATGAATCACAGATACTGTTAATGAGATCTAGACTGGTGACTCTTGTCAAGGTTTTTAATTTACTTTGCCCACATTTGTCACAGGAGTCACTATTTTGGCAGCCACAGCTTTATGAAATGTACTTCTTATGTAATATGACTTAAAAGTCAAATTCTCTTTGATCTACAGGCTAAAGAATAAATGTTGTATTAGCAGGCCTGAAAACAACATTAATCTCTTTGTATATCTCCATCAGAGCTCTTGGGTGACTAGGTGCATTGTCTGTGAGTGGTACATTTTGAAAGGACTCTTGCTGGGCATTGTGGCCCATGCCTGTAATCCTAGCACTCTGGGAGGCTGAGGTAGGTGGATTACTTGAGCTCAGGAGTTTGAGACCAGCCTGAGCAAAAGTGAGACCCCATTTCTACTATAAATATGAAAAAAATTAGTCAGGCATGGTGGGGCAAACTTATAGACCCAACTACTTAGGAGGCTGAGGCAAGAGGATTGCTTGAAGCCAGGAGTTTGAGGTTGCTGTGAGCTGTGACACCATGGCACTCTAGCCTGGGGCAACAAGTGAGAGTCTGTCTCCAAAAAAAAAAAAAAATAGCTTTTTTTTCTTGAGCAGTAGGTCTCAACAGTGGGCTTAAAATATTCTGTAAACAGATGTGCTGTCATCTAGGCTTTGCTTTTCCGTTTCTAGAGATAGGCAGAGCAAATTTAGCATAATTCTTTAAGGACCTTAGGATTTTGGGAATGCTAAATGACTTAAAGTTATCAGCTATAGTTTTTTTTTTAAGACAGTCTTACTATGTTGCCCTTGGTAGAGTGCCGTGGTGTCACAGCTCACAGCAACCTCCAACTCTTGGGCTTAAGTGATTCTTTTGCCTCAGCCACCCAAGTAGCTGGGACTACAGGGGCCTGCCACAATGCCTGGTTATTTTTTGTTGCAGTTGTCATTGTTTAGCTGGCCTGGGACAAGTTCAAACCTACCAGCCTCTGTGTAGTAAGTGGCTGGTGCCCTAACCACTGAGTATGGGTGCCGAACCTAGCTATAGGTCTTTTTCCTTGTCCTACACAAGGACAATGGGGACTCGTTCGCTGTCTATGGCAAACATATTTTGCTTTGTAAACTTACTGTATAAACCTATTTTTCGCTTTCTTAATAAACTTTTTATCACTTGCCTTAAAAAAGAAAAAAAAGTTACCAGTTACATTAGCCCCTGAGAAGAAATTCACCCTGTCCTTTGAAGCTTTGAAGCCAGGCATTGACTTCTCTTTTCTAGCTTTGAAAGTCCCAGATGGCATCTTCCAACATAAGGCTGTTTTGTCTACATTGAAAACCTGTTGTTTAACCACCTTCATCCTCTCATTATCTTAGATAGATCTGGATAACTTGTAGCTTCTCCATCAGCACTTGCTGCTTCACTTTGTAATTTTGTGTAATGGAGAAGGTGTCTTTTCTTAAACTTCATTAACCAACATTTCAGCTTTTCTTAGGCAGCTTCCTCACCTCTCTCAACCTTCAGAGAATTGAAAAGAGTTAGGGCCTTTCTCTCTCTCTCTCTTTCTTTCTTTTTAGAGACCTAGTTTCACTTTGTCACCCTTGGTAGAGTGCTGTGGTGTCATAGTTCACAGCAACCTCGAATGCCTGGCTTAAGCCTCCCAAGTAGCTGGGACTATAGGGCACCCACCACAACTCCCAGGTATTTTTAGATTGCTCAGGTTGGTCTCGAATTCCTGAGCTCAGGCAATCCACTCACCTTGGCCTCCTAGAGTACTGGGATTACAGGTGTGAGCCACTGCGCCTGGCTGGGGCCTTTCTCTTGATGAGGCTTTGCTTTAAAGGAATGTCATAGCTGGTTTGATCCTCTAGTCAGATTACTCAAACTTTCTCCATCTGAACAATAAGGCTGTTTTGTTTTCTTATTATTCGTGTGCTTTCTGGATTAGTACTTGTAATTTCCTTCAAGAACTTTTCCTTTGCATTCACAAACTGGCCATCTGTTTGGCACAAGAGGCCTACTTTTTAGCCCGTCTTGGCTTTCAACTTGCTTTTCTCAGTAAGCTTAATCATTTCTAGCTTTTGATTTAACATGAGAGACGTGTGATTCTTCATTTCATTGAGCAGTAAGAGGCCATTATAGGGTTATTAATTGGCTTAATTTCAATATTGTGTCTCAAGGAATAGGGGAGCCTGAGGAAAGGGAGACAGGGGAAAGGTCAGTGAGTGGAGCAGTCAGAAAACAGAGTCGCCATCTTATATGGGCATGGTTTGTGGTACCTAAAGCAATGGTGACATCCAAAGATCAGTAATTCCAGACCCCCGATTACTATGACAGATACAATAATAAGGAAAAAGTTGCAAATATTACAAGAACTGTCAGAATGTGTCATGAGACATGAAGTGAGCAGGTGCTGCTGAGAAATGGCACCGATAGGCTTGCTTGGTGCAGGATTGCCACTCACCTTAGACTGGTAAAAAGGCCATCTCTATAAAGCACCATGGATGGAGCATAATAAAAATGAGGTATAGGGCTGCACCTGTGGCTCAAAGGAGTAAGGTGCCGGCCCCATATGCCGGAGGTGGCAGGTTCATATCCAGCCCCTGTCAAAAACCGCAAAAAAAAAAAAAAAAAAAAAAAAAAATGAGGTATGGATGTATTTGAACTGACTAGTTATGAAAAAGATTAACATAGCTCTGTAGTAATATTAGGAAAGCATATTGGAAAGTTTATAACTTGTCATTTGATGCTACTTTTCTTTTGATGCATGGATTCATTACAGTTCAAAATTCAAAATCTTACTGAAGGTTGGACGTGGTGGCTCATGTCTGTAATCCCAGAACTTGGGAACTCGAGGCAGGTAGATTGTCTCAGCTCATGGGTTTGAGACCAGCCTGAGCAAGAGCGAGATCCCCGTCTCTAAAAATAGCTGGGTGTCGGTGCCTATAGTCCCAGCTACTTGGGAGGCTGAGGCAAGAGAATCACTTGGGGCTGGGCGCCTGTGGCTCAACGGTCTAAGGCGTCAGCCACGTACACCTGAGCAGGCGGGTTCAAATCTAGCCCGGGCCTGCCAAACAACGATGGCTGCAACCAAAAAATGGCCGGGCGTTATGGTAGGCGCCTGTCGTCCCAGCTACTTGGGAGGTGAAGGCAGGAGACTTGCTTGAGCCCAGGAATTGGAGGTTGCTGTGAGCTGTGAGGCCACGGCTCTCTACCCAGGGTGACAGCTTGAGGCTCTGTCTCAAAAAAAAAAAAAAAAAAAAGAGAGAGAGAGAGAGAATCACATGAGCCGAGAGTTTGAGGTTGCTGTGAGCTATGATGCCATGGCACTCTACCAAGGGCAACAAAGTGAGACTCTGTCTCAAAAAATCTTAATGAAGGTGTACAGTACAGTCTCCATCTTCTCCCTATCCCCACCGTTTCTACATGTTTCCCATTTCTTGGGTATCCTTTCAGAAAAATGTATGCATACATTTAGTGCTAACTTTAATACTTGTTTCTTCTACCACAGGACCTTATGGACTTTCTAAACCCAAATGGTAGTGACTGTACTCTAGTCCTGTTTTATACTCCCTGGTGCCGATTTTCTGCCAGTTTGGCCCCTCATTTTAATTCTCTGCCCCGGGCATTTCCAGCTCTTCATTTTTTGGCTCTGGATGCATCTCAGCACAGCAGGTATCTTTGCTTGGTGGGGTTTATGCTCGGCATTTGGCTGATGGTTGTAGTTATTTGGAGGTTATAATTAGTTAAGTTAGAGAAGGTGGGCATGAATTTTGCAACCAGATTGAAGGAAGGGAACAGCAAGAGTGAGTAGTGAGGATTGTCAAACTCCTAAGGGAGCTGGTGGTGTCACTTTCTGGAGGCCTCTTATAGAAAGAGGCCTATTCTCTGTGTGGTAGATTTAAAGGTGGCAGGTAAGGGTACCTTACGGTAGGGGAGGGGCCAGAGGACTTTTTAGGGTCCAGACCAGACTGAATTCACACAACTGGTACCACAGTGTGATCTTTGTGACTTCAACCTGCAGTTTAGGTCCCCACCCCCGGCAACATAGCTCTTAGCACCTTGTTCTGTGTCTACTCAGGATTTCTTTCTTTCCCTCCTTTCCTCTTTTTTTTTTTTTAGAGACAGAGTCTCACTTTGTCACCCTTGGTAGAGTGCTATGGCGTCATAGCTCACAGCAACCTCTAACTCTTGGGCTTAAGTGATTCTCTTGCCTCAGTCTCCCGAGTAGCTGGGACTACAAGCGCCCGCCGCGCCTATTTTTTGTTGCAGTTTGGCCAGGACGGGGATTGAACCCGCCACCCTTGGTATATGGGGCTGGCACTCTACTCACTGAGCCACAGGCACTGCCTTCCTTCTTTCCTCTTAACTACATTTATTCTTACATGTATGTTCCACAGTAGACAATAAAGTAATGTATTAATTTAGCTCTTTACAATGACATTTACCCTTATTCTCGTTTTACATTTCTTTGGTATTGTTCACTGGGCTGTTGTCTTTTTTAAATGTTCAGTAAAATAAGTTATAGAGAACTTGGTTCAGGTGTTATGTATATTTTGCTTCAAAGTGCTATGACCGTGCTTAGGTTATAAACTGTAGTCTCCTTCTAAATTAGATGCACCTTAGCAGGTTCAATAAATCTAGAATGTCTGGAAAATGGTTGAATTAGTAGTAAAATGAAATTGAGTAAAACTATTAATTTGTATTCCACTGAGTTTTCAGTGTGGGAATATAAAAACCAATGTTTACCTGTAACTGTTTATGAAGAAAGAAATTAATCGCCCAACTGGCTCAGCACCTGCGCGCAGTGGTTATGGCGCCAGCCACAAATATCGACGGTGGCAGGTTCAAACCCAGCTAAACAACAACGACAACTGTAACAAAAAATCGCTGGGCATTGTGACCGGCGTTTATAGTCCCAGCTACCTGGGAAACTGAGGCAAGAGACTCGCTTAAGCCCAAGAGTCTGAGGTTGCTATGAGCTGTGATGCCATGGCACTCTAACGAGGGTGACATAGTGAGACTCTGTCTCAAAAAGAAAAAAAAAGAAATTGCCCAACAAATTAATAATTCTTTTTTTTTTTTTTGCGACAGAGTCTCAAGCTGTTGCCCTGGGTAGAGTGCAGTGGCATCACAGCTCACAGCAACCTCAAATTCTTGGGCTCAAGAGATTCTCTTACCTCAGCCTCCCAAGTAGCTGGGACTACAGGCACCTACCACAATGTCTGGCTATTTTTTTGTTGGAGTTGTCATTGTTTTAGATGGCCCAGGCCTGGTTCAAATCCGCCAGCCTAGGTGTATGCGGCCGGTGCCCTACCCACTGATCTATGGGCACTGCCTTTTTTCTTCTTTTTTCTTGAGACAGAGTCTTACTATGTCACCCTCTATAGAATGCCGTGGCATCTCAGCTCACAGCAACCTCAAACTCTTGGGCTCAAGCGATTCTCCTGGCTCAGCCTTCCAAGTAGCTGGGACTACAGGCACCTGCCATAATGCCCTGCTATTTTTTTTATTGCAGTTGTCATTGCTGGCCTGGGCTGGGCTCAAACCCGCCACCCTCGGTGCATGTGGCTGGCACCATAACCACTGTGCTACTGGCGCCAAGCCAATAATTCTTATATGGGCTTCAGGGATCTCAGTGGCCTGCCCCAAGGGAACAGACTGATTAAAAGGAGAGTTCAGGTCAATATCCAACCTTGGCTGGGCACTCCACTGCCCCCAAGCATACTCTGCACTCTTTGGTTTTGGCTCTCTCACTGTCTTTTGTCACTGTCTCTCCCTTACCCCCCTCCCATCTGATTTATTCTTTCTTTACTTCATTTCCTTGTAGTACCTGGTATGGTGCATAATTATAGAGATTAGGACATGTTTGCCTTGTATGTTCATATTTGAAGTTATAGCATGTTTACCAAAAAAATCCTTATCATCCAGTATTACTCTTTTACAAATGGGGAAACTGAGGCTTAGGGCGATTACCTAATGTTCCCATAGGTCACACAGCTGTGTCAGTTGCAGGACTGAGGCTTGAACCTAGTGTTTTGACTGGGGAGCTTATCACCACCAGTCTCTGTTATGTCAAGGTGAAACAAGCCCACACGGGTCATGTGGCTTCCAAGGCATCCTGACCCAATTGTGTACTTCCTGGTGTGTTTGTTAGAGCACATATTTCCTTGTGCCAATTTACCAAGATACTCACATAGTATATATTGACCTTTTTTGAGACATGGGGATGGGTATTCTGAAGAGTTGGAAATTTCTTCTGTCAAGTAAGTTAACATTGTGTGCTTTGTCCATAAATTAGAATTTTCTGATATGACGTGTTTTGACAGGAACTTAAATGGTGGAATAATTGTCATGGGGTAGATCCATATTGTCATAAAAAGCAACTCAGACTGTGGAACAGGAATGCCCCCAACCGTGACCTGTGAGGAAAGAGGTCAGAAATGAAGCAAAAGCCTAAAGTTTGATTATCAGAACCCTCCCTCCTGAGGTCACAAGAAACCAATCCTTTCTAATTTATCTCCATCCATTCTGATATGGTAATGGTGTGAGAAGGCCTACTGGTATAAATTCAGGTTTACTGACTGACTTCTTTCTATTTGTAGCCTTTCTACCAGATTTGGCACCGTAGCAGTTCCTAACATTTTGTTATTTCAAGGAGCTAAACCAATGGCTAGATTTAATCATACAGATCGAACATTGGAAACACTGAAAATCTTCATTTTTAATCAGACAGGTATGTAGAA
Organism: Perodicticus potto; assembly: GCA_963574655.1. Taxonomy (NCBI): domain Eukaryota; kingdom Metazoa; phylum Chordata; class Mammalia; order Primates; family Lorisidae; genus Perodicticus; species Perodicticus potto. Next base: position 9,181 of record CAUYRH010173300.1, read on the forward strand.
ATAATATGCTGAGGTAGGTGATTTTTTTATTGCTGGGGGTATATGCCTTTTGTGGGTTCTGATCTGCTATAATCCTTATCCTAAGTGAAGGATTTTGAGATATAAAATTTCATTTGTTATGAATTGTTATGGTCCTGTTAAATAAATCACAGTTTCAAGTTTAACATTAACTGGTAATAGGAGGCCGGGTGTGGTGGCTTCCACCTATAATCTTAGCACTTGGGAGGCTGAGGTGGGTGAATTGCCTAAGCTCACAAGTTCAAAACCAGCCTGAGCAAGAACAAGACCTATCTCTAAAAAATAGCTGGGCATTGTGGCAGGTGCCTGCAGACCCAGCTACTTGGGAGGCTGAGGCAAGAGAATTACTTAAGCCCAAGAGTTGGAGGTTGCTGTGAGCTGTGATGCCACAGCACTCTATCCAGGGTGAGATAGTGAGACTCTGTTTCAAAAAAAAGACGTTTCAGTATCGTAAATTGAAGACGTATTCTCCACTGCAAATGTTTCTTCCTCAATAATGAACATCTTACTCTTCCTGAAGTACATTCACTGGAAATAAATATAAATTATAACACACATTCCACATGCATTTAGTTGTATATAATCACTTTTACCTGATATTAAAGAAAAAGAGAACTGACTTAGGTTGCAGAGTAAAATTGGGATGTTGCACGGTGGTTAGTTATTCCAAGTCTTTTTTTTTTTTTTTTCTCCTCAGAGACAGGGTCTTGCTCTGTCACCCAGGCTGGAGTATAGTGGCACCATCATAGCTCTCTATAGACTCAAACTCTTGGGCTCAGCTGATTTTCTTGGCTCAGCCTCATGAGTAGCTGGGACAATAGGCATGTGCCACCACACTTGGCTAATTTTATTTATTTATTTATTACTTTTTCTTGAGATGGAGTCTCACTATGTTGCCCTAGGTAGAGTGCTGTGACGTCACAGCTCACAGCAACCTCAAAACTTTTGGGCTTAATTCTCTTGCTTCAGCCTCCCGAGTAGCTGGGACTGACTACAGGCACTCCCCACAATGCCTGGCTGTTTTTTGTTGCAGTTGTCGTTGTTTAGCTGGCCTGGGCTGGGCTCAAACCCACCAGCTCTGGTGTATGTGGCTGGTGCCTAGACACTGAGGTACAGGCACTGAATATATTTATTACTTTTTTTGAGATAGAGTCTCATTTTTTCGTCCTTGGTAGAGTGCAATGGCATCATAGCTCACTGCAACCAATGGGCTCAAGCGACTCAACTCTTGGGCTCAAGTGATCCTCTTAGCTCAGTCTGTTGAGTAGCTGGGACTACAGGCACCCGCCATATGCCTGGCTGTATTTTTAGAGGTAGAGTCTCGCTGTCTTGCTCAGGTTGGTTTCCAACTTCTGAGCTCAAGCAGTCCATCTGCCTTGGCCTCTCAGAGTGCTAAGATTACAGGCATGAGACACTGCACCCGGCTCCTAATTTTTCTTATTTTTTATAGAAAGGAAGTCTCACTATGTGCCCAGTGTATTCTCAGACTCCTAGGAAGTGATTTGCCTTGGACTTCCATAGTGCTGGGATTACAGGCATGAACCACCACAGGACCGTATTCCAAGTTTTATACTGGATTCCTGATTGATGTGGGGAGAGCATTTATTCAATGTTCTAAGAAATCCCAGAACACAAGAAAACTTAGGAGTCAAAGCATCTTTGGTAATCACTGATCCAAGTGGCGGCTAGTTGTTCTAACAATTCTTTGAATAAGTTATTTAAAAAACATTTTGGATTTGGCATTATTTAACCTTTGAAAACATTGTGTAGACTAGTTACTTATTGAACTTTAGTCTCAAAAGAGAACAAAAGACATCTGTTACAATGCATTGACTAAGAAACCTCAAATGAGTTCACAGAAATTCTAGTGCTTTTCTTTGAAAAGCTGAAATGGATTCCTGAATCTTTGATGTGGTGTGGGGAAAGACAAGATAACAAATTACACTGCCAAGCAAGTGAAACCCATCCCAGATATACCAGCAGAGGTGTTTATTTTAGGACTTCATGTCATTTTGCATACCATGTGTAATACTTCAGAAAAATCTGTGGTGGGTGTTTTTTCTATCTGATTTGAAATCTCTTTCAGGTATAGAAGCCAAGAAAAATGTGATGGTAACTCAAGCTGACCAAATGGGTCCTCTTCCCAGCACTCTGATAAAAAGTGTGGACTGGTTGCTTGTATTTTCCTTATTCTTTTTAATTAGTTTTATTATGTATGCTACCA
>CAUYRH010173305.1:0-12886 GCA_963574655.1 Perodicticus potto
CTTTTTTTTTTTTGTAGAGACAGAGTCTCACTTTATTGTCCTCAGTAGAGTGCCATGGCATCACACAGCTCACAGCAACCTCCAACTCCTGGGCTTAGGCGATTCTCTTGCCTCAGCCTTCCGAGTAGCTGGGACTACAGGGGCCCACCACAACGCCCGGCTATTTTTCTGTTTTTTTGCAGTTGGGCTGAGGCCGGGTTTGAACCCACCACCTTCGGTATATGGGGCCAGTGCCCTACTTAATGAGCCACAGGAGCCGCCCAAAGTCCTGTTTCTTGCATGCTCGAGCTGCTACCTTGGTTTCCCAGCCACCACACAACAATAATCCTTGTTTGTTTCCGGGATATTCCTTCCTCCCTTGTCCCACGACATAAACAGTGAATTGTCTGGGTCTCTGGCTCTTTTCCCCAAGCACATCCTTTCCCTGTGGGGTCCTGCAGACCCAAGTGAACTCCTCTGCAGCCCATGTCTTCCTGCTCTTAATGCTGTTCTGTCCCAAGCCTGGACAGCTAATGTTTTGCTGTAGTTCTCAGATAAGAGCTAGCCCTGTGGACCCGTGAGAATCTTTCATGCTGATGTCACCCTTCCTGTCATCACTTGAGAAGAGCTAGTCATTTTTGCATAGCTCTAATATTACCGCCTTTCCTCCTGCCATCTTGTTGCTTTGCTCTAATAATTGCTGAGCTAGGTTTGGAGACTAGCTCAACTAGTCCTAACAGCCCAGCTGTTAGTATTTTTCCATTATGCTTTAAGAAGAATGGCTTTATTTTCAAAAATAATACAGCATTTCATCTTTATTGTACTCTTTCGTCATTCTTAGGCTTCAGGGCCACTTCCTCCATGAAGCCTTTGTTAACTTTCCCCCTTTCTTCGTGAAGGGCCCATAGTGTGTATTCATTCATACCTGTGTGGTTTGAAAACATACTGTTTTAAAATGATCTTTTTATGCATATCTCTCTCTCGGAGGGTCTACGGAGGCAGGCATTAGGTCTGATTGATTACATGCCTAGTGTAAAGTAGGTGCTCAGTAAATGGTATGTGAGTGTGCCATCTTGAAAGCAAGTTCTCCAGCCCCAGACAAGCCTTCTGATCATGGTGGCCCCTGCTGACATCTTGACGCCAACCTCATCAGAGAATCTGATGTATCTTGGTCAGAAGTTCCGCGTGGCCAGCCTGTTGTGGCATCGCAGGGTCTTACATTTTTCCACTGTTCCCTGTGGCCCAGTGTGGTACGGGAGAAGCAGAATTAATTCCAGAATTCTAATTCCTAGAACCAAGGCCTAGCTCTGTGATTCTGTTTAATATCTTCTGTAGGTTTGTGGAGTTTTCTCCACATTTAGAGCCTAGAAGAAAGGCCAGGATTTTTCTGGAGAGTTGGGCTTTGCACATCACATTTATGGACATAAAAGGACTCGCTTGGGATGACTGGGTCTGATATGTGTAGTTCAGGATTATTTTAAACATAGAAAGAAGATAATTTGCACTTCTCATTAATAAATAGGTTGGAATTTGCATCCATGTTCTGTCTCATACTTTAGCTCAAAAATGTTTCTTTAGAATAACAAGGAAAATTAGAAACTGGTCCAGCCTTCAAAGGGCTGAGTAGGCGTGCCCTTCTGTTTCCACTTAAGTTCTGATTGCAGTCATTAATAACTGTTGGTTTCCCACCTCTGCCAGGCCCAGACTCAGGGGGGCATTCTGGGTGTGCTCCCTGCTGTGCTGCCCAGGTCTGAGTTGATCTTGTGCACACTGCCTGGCTGCACTCAGACTGGGTAGGGAGCAGCTGAGGACATGCCCTGCAGGGGCACACAGCTTCAGAACTGCAGACTGTGGCTGAGGTAGGGGCCTTTGGTTTAGCACCTGGGTATTCACAGGGGCTTTCTTCTTATTCTTGGAGGCCTTTGGCCCTGAGATATGATGGCCCCAGTCATGTTCGCTGAGCCCTCCCCTTCCCCTTCCTTCACTTCTCCAGCAGTTAGACCAGAGCATTGATCTTCTGTGGGAAGATGATCATGGCATTCTGCACTCTCTGACTTTCTCCTGCTCCCTGAGCTCAGCCCGACCTTCCTAGGGAGTCCAGTGGTAATTCTGTTCTGGGATTGAGGCCATCTTGGCTCCCTCTTCTGGCGCCTACCCCTTGCCTGTCTGCAGTTCAGAAATGCTCTCCCCCTTCTCAACTATAGGTTATGGGTCAGAAGCAGCCCTTTCAACAGCCTTCTCACCACTTCGTCACTAATTAGCCACCAACTGCTGACTGCAATCGCCAATCTTAGGTCTCAGCTGTGGAGCTCGATTCATCTCCTCTAAACACAGGCTCATCCGAGGGGGCCAGACACAACCGTAGTTGTTGAAGAGCCCTTTCGCATATGTTCATGTAGTCGTCTCCAATTCCGCATAGGAAATGAGCTCCCTAAAACCTTTGTTCATCCAAACCTTTGTTCATCCATTGTGCCAGGGACCAAAACAAAATGGCTTAGAATTAACAAAGATTAGACCAGCTAGTTCTTTGATTAAAAAGTGCAGGGAAGCCAGTTGTCTGGCAAGCAGGGTGGCTCTAACATGGGCAATGCTGTAGTTCAGATAAATTGCTTGAGATGAAATGAGCATTGCCCACGCAGAGGGAAGCCAAGGCCAGGGAGAGTTGCCAGCCATCCAGGCTGCCCTTGGTGCACCATCTTGGAACCTACTGCAGCTAAGGGTGAGGTTTAGGAATGGCTGCGTGAGAGCCGCTGTCACATTAGGTTTTTGCAAGAGTCACTGGTTATTTCCTTCAGGAATTCATATGCCATAGGGACACTTGTCACCAGGTGTATTTAGTGCCTTGGATATGGTTACTGAGTTTGAGTTTTCTCCCGTGTTTTAACAGAGAGAGAACACACCTGGGACAAGATCCACTCAGCAGTATCCAATTTTGCTGCATGTTAGAATGACATAGGGAGTTAAAAAAAAAATTCCTGTACACATGCTGTGTGCAGTCCAATTAAATTAGACTCTCTGGGAGTGGGACCTAGGCTTCAAGACTTTTAAAAGCCTCTCAGGTGATGGAAAGCCACTGGTGCAATCACTTACCCTTTTCCCATGGAAATCCTGTATTAAGAGAATCTGAATGGTTACTAATTACATGCAAAATGGTAATTCAGAACTACCGTCTAAATAAATGTAACTATGTAGGTACAATGTAGAAATTCTCCTGTGCCAAATTTCTATTGCTATCAGTTGTTGTTCTCTAGTTTTCTTTATTCTGCTTTCAGGAAAAGCCATGACCTTTTTTCTCACTTTTTCTCTGCGCTTCCTGGGCCTGATCTGAGAAACTGACAAAGTGCCGAGGACTTAGAGGAAAATTCTACCTTTGGAGGTCAAACTTATAAAGCACTCTAAATTTAAAGGGAATATTTAGATTAAAAGAGATTGAAAGGTGGTGATACAAATGAAAATTCAAAGACTTAAGAAGTGGATCAGAAACTGTCATAAAAAGTATCCAAAAAACATTTTATTAATTAAAAAAGTCCTGAAATTAAAGACTAGCAGCTATCTTTGGATTATTCGATTCCAGAGTTGAAGCAAAACTCATTAGCTTAGGCTTGGCGCTCGTAGCTCAGTGGTTAGGGCGCCAGCCACATACACAGAGGCTGGCAGGTTCGAGCCCGGCCCGCGCCTGCTAAACAACAGCTGCAACAAAAAAATATCCAGGCATTGTGGTGGGCATCTATGGTCCTAGCTACTTGGGAGGCTGAGGTAAGAGAATCATTTAAGCCCAAGAGTTTGAGCTTGCTGTGAGCTGCCATGCCACGACACTCTACCGAGGGCAACATAGTAAGACTCTATCTCCAAAAAAAAGAGAAGAAAACAAAAAACAAAACTCATCAGCTTAAACCAACACCAGTAAGTCAGCATTTAAACTAGACAGAGACTGGCCTGGGCGTTGCAGGTCTGCCTTAAATGTTTAGAGCCAGTCTCACTCACATGAAGTGATTCATAGCCTGAATTTCCATTGCCTGTTACTTAAAAAAATTGTTATTATTTTATAAAAAGGCTAAAAACATGTAATTTAAAATGTCAAAGAGTACTATAAAGATTATAATAAAAAGCAATAGTTTTATGGCCCCCTATTCTCCTCCTCATGCCTGATATTCTCCTCCCCAGAGACCTTATAACTGTTTGGCCGTTTCTTGGGGTGTTCATATTTGTAAGTAACATGCTTATACTGCTATTTCTTAAATTTTCAATTTTAGACCTTCCCTACTGACTTCTTATTATAGAAGATAAAGGCATCTTTTAGTTCTCTGCCCCCTTTCTACCCACCCTTTAAATTTTCTCCTCCATCTCTCTCCTGATATCGTTATATCATAAGTTTTAGTTAGATCAGCATTCAATATTTACCTTCTGATGACCATTTAGTTCCAGCTAGCCAAGAAATAACCTATGATTACATTTCCTTTCTTTTATGGCGTTTTATTTTTCTTGGAGCCAGTGATTGTCTATTTTCTCAGTTGCTAGGGATTTTTTTAAAAAAATGAATTCATCTCAGTTTTTCCCTAAATTTCAATAGAGCTGTAAAATGCCTCTTGGCAAGGTCCAGCAAGCACACCAGGGAGCCTGGCAGTTCCGCTTCTTTCCTTGGATATATCCTTCCTGTTCTCAGTGGTGGTTGTTCTCCAGGCCTCAGGACCAACTATCTTTATTAAACCTTTTTTTCTCCCTCTCTCCCATGTTGAATCTTTGCCTCTAAACCTCAGTATTTTTCTCCCTTATTTTACTCTTTTGGTTTGGTGGAGTATATCCTTCAGTTATTTTTCAGAAAGGGTGTGCGTAGCTAATTTGTTTGAGATTATGCATATCTGGAAAGGTCTAAAAGGAGTAAGGGTAGAGCGGGGGAATCTGGGCAGGGCCGGAATGCTAGGGAGCTGGGGAGCTGGAGGCTGAGAGCCTATCCTAGGGAGTCAGCGAGGCAGTGGGGGGCAGAACTATGCTGAGGCTTCAAGGACTATGCTGTCGGAATTCACTGACAGGACACAAGTTGAAAGACAAAATTATGAAGAATTTCAAAAGGGCAGTGGCAAAGTATTAAACCAAGTATGCAGGGCCCTTCTGAGGGTGATATCACGTGTACCTACAATATACGTTATAATATATCAATGAAATTAGCCCTGGTGGAAAACAATGCCTTATGTATGAAGCCATGCTGTCCAACTGACCCTCTCCATCTAGAAGAAAACAAAGAGGTTGCTAACGGTCTTCACATCCTAAAATAAACTCCAGGTGGATTAACTATTTAAATGTGAGAAAATGCAAACAAAACAAAACAAAACAATAATGCAAGAGCAAAATTTAGGAGAACATGGATATAACCTGGTGGTGTGAGAAGTTTTTAAAAGGACAATAAATGAAGATGCTAGGAAGGAAAAGGTAGTCATATTTGCTTGCATAAACTTATGTTATATGGGAAAATATTTTATAAATAAAGCCGAAAGACAAATGATAGGCTGGGAAAAGTTGCAGCTTATAAAACAGATAAAGGATTAATGTTTAAAATATTTAAATACCTCTATAAGCTGATAAAGACATCTCACTCGAAAAATAGGTAAAGGAACAGACAATTTCCAAGAGGAAATCCAAATACTGTGTGAAAATATATAGGAAAATACAAATCAAGGGGACAGGGAGCTAATACCTTTCACATATCATATTGGGAAAAATTAACCAGAGAAAATACTTTTGCTAGGGTAAGAATACTCTCTTACATTATTGTGGAAATGTTACAAATTTTGATTTTTTGAATTAGATCATAACTGTGTACATTACTGCATTTATGGGTTACAATGTGCTGATTTTATATACCATTTGGAATGTTTACATCAAACTGGTTAACACAGCATTCACTTCACTTATTTAATTGTTGTGTTTAGTCCTTTATACTCTATTATTAATATATTTGACATGTACCTTTGCGATATGCACAGTAGGTACAAAATTTATAAAAAGAAAAAACATGCTCCTGATGCAACAATGTTATTCCTGGGGATCTATATTAGGGTAATTAAAGGACCAAGAAATAAGGATATACCTGCACATACGTTTATTGAAACATTTTCATTGTGGCAATAAATAAAGAAAAACAATAACAACAGTGAAACAAAGATACAAAGAAAAGTAATGGAAGATAATTTAAATATCCATCAATAGAAGGACTTTTTTTTTTTATTGTTTGGGATTTATTGAGGGTACAAAGAATTAGGTTGCACTGATTGCATTTGTTAGAGTCCCTTTTATAATTGTGTCCTGCCCCCATTGAGGGATTATGGAGCAAATTTAATATATTAATAATTTGAGTCATTATGCAACCATTAGACAAAATGTGTTATATTTGTACACGTTGACCTAGAGACATTGCCAGCTTGGTAAGGAAAGATATAGAGATATGGAAGTACGTATAGTGAAATCGCGTATTTTGTGCGTGCAAACTAATGCTCAAATCCTCAGACTATGCATTTATTTTTAAGTGTGATTACATGAGTGTATGATAGTGTAGTGAATTGTGAAGAACACATACACGTTTTTATTTTGCGAGGTGCTGGGGTGGGGAGGAGGATATGTGGAATGACGGGATAGAGGTGGTTTTGTGAACAGAGGTAAATCTGAAGTCAGAATGGAATATGGATGATTGTCCAATGAAGAGAGTGGTTTGGTCTCTAAAACCTTTTGTAAAGCTTATTATTGTGAGCTGGGCTTTGGCTGTTCACCCGACTTCTGAATCTTGGGTTCCAGGATCAATAAGAGTTGTAGTATAATTTAATTACAGTGTAGTATAGGCAAATAAGCCAAAAAACTAAGGATACTTTCAGAGAAATTGAGATCTGACCAATATTAGATTTCTTCTCTGAAATGATAAATTCCATCAGTCAGCTGTAGAGTATATACAGAAATTTACGAGGAAAAGAATATGTTAAAGAACTTTCACTTAGCCATGTTGTCATCAATAAATGGCAGCATTAGTGGCATTCTTTGACATCCAAAGGCTAAAAAAAGTTACTATTTAAGTATCTTTCTATAAAAATGATTCAAAATGCTTCTCAAAATGACATAAAAATGAGTTGAAGGAAGAACATAAGATGGGGAATTTGGGATTGAAAAGAAGCAGTAGCAAATACTCAAACCAGTTAAAGATATAAAAAGTTAGGATGGTGTCAAAAAGATGGCAAAATAGAAGGCTCCAGGCCTCTCATACCTCCCACAGAAATACCAATTTTGGAAATCATCAATAGATAAGAATATCTTTGTGGGAGCAATGGAGTCTAACTGGCAAGTTCTAGCATGCTGGTGGAGTAAAAAATTCAAGAGCAGATATGTTGAAGAGGGTAAGAAGAGCAGTTTTTTTTTTAAACCTACATTACCCTTATCTCAAAAGCTCAGTGCTGAGAGGCCTCCTGTACTTAGAGAGATCCAAGTTCTGAAGGATGCCCATAATTGCTCCCACAGGGGCATGTGGGAGTGAAGTGAGTGCCCAACTTCTGAAGCCTTGTGAGATGCTATCCAGGAAGCCCATTTCTATATCAGCTTATTTCAGAAGAACATAATACTGAAGGGATTGGCATGGATGAATTATCTGGGAGTAGGTAGGAGCAGGAAAAAAGGGTGGGAGTGTACATCAACTGAGGTGTGGCTCTAAACTGATTTATGGATTCCACCAAGAGGCCTGCATGAGCTCCACAGAATAACTCACCTGTGGAACTCTCAACCACTTGACACATGCCCCTATCACCCTGCCCCTCACCCCTGTAGACAGTGCCTGGCTTATCCCCGTGCATGACACACACAAGCTCCCATAGACAACACATGGATCTCAATAGCAAATGTGACTCTGAGCATTTCTCTGTTGGTATGGATAAAGACACACATTCTTGAATACTTTAGGGCACTATCCTAGGGAAAATAGTCTAGCTTTTTTTTTTTTTTTTGAGACAGAGCCTCAAGCTGTCACCCTGGATAGAGTGTCATGGCATCACAGCTCACAGCAACCTGCAATTCCTGGGCTCAAGCGAGTCTCTTGCCTTCGCTTCCCAAGTAGCTGGGACTGCAGGTGCCCGCCACAATGCCCGGCCATTTTTTGGTTGCAGCCGTCACTGTTTGGCGGGCCCGGGCTGGATTTGAACCTGCCAGCTCAGGTGTACATGGCTGGTGCCTTAGCCTGTTGAGCCGCAGGCGCCGAGCCCTATCCTAGGGAAAATAAATGGAAAGCTCTCACACCAGGCCTGGCTTTGTGGGATCCAAAGAAAGCACACAATCTTAAGACTTCCCTGCTAAGAGATATCAAGAGGAATAGAGTGGGTGCATTCATAGAAAAGGTCTGAGAGATACCCAGAATATCTGTAGGTCTATCTGAAACGAGTCATTAAAGACTGGAGGAGGTGATTCCTTCTTCAAATGTAGAGACAGAAATGCAAGGAAACAGGAAGAATCAAGTAAATATGACACCACCCAAGAAAGAAAATGAAGCTCCAATGGATGACCCCAAGGAAATGGTGCTATCTGAATCACCTGACAAAGAATTCAAAGTAATCTTCTTAAGTTCAGTGAGGTACAAGAGAACACAAATAATTATACAAAATCAGGAAAACCATGCATGGACACCATGAAAAGTTCAAAAAAGTTATAGAAACTATAAAAAAAGAACAAAACAGAAATTCTGGATCTGAACAATGATGTCTAAACTGAAAAATTCAATAGAGATCTTCAACAACAGACTCAGTCAAGAAGAAAAAAGAATCAGTGTACTTAAAGACAGATCATTTGAAATTATCATGTCAGAACAACAACAACAACAAAAGAATGAAAAAGAATGAGGAAGGTCTACAGGACTTATGGGACATCATTGAGCAAATCAATAGATACATCATGGGAATCAAAGAAGGAGCAGGAAAGGAAAAAGAGGAAGAAAGCATATTTAAAGAAATAATAACAGAAAACCTCACAAATCTGAGGTCAGGTTAATCTGAGTTTTGAAAATCTGATCTGGAAAATCAACATCAAGATTTACAAAGTCCAAATAATTCCAAATAGGTGGAGTGTAAATAGGTCTTCACTGAAGCACATTATAATTCAATTGTTAAAAGCCAAAGACAGAATTTTGAAAACAGCAAGAGAAAAGTCACTCATCACATACAAGGGAACATATATGATTACCAGCAGATATCTCAGCAGAAACTTGGCAGCTCAGGAGAGAATGAGATGGTATATTCAAAGTGCTGAAAGACAAAAATTGCCAACCAAGGAAACTATACCTGGCAAAGCTATCCTTTGGAAATGAAGGAGAGATAAAGACTTTCCAAGACAAACAAAACTGAGGGAGTTCATCATGTCTAGCTTTGCCTTACAAGAAATGCAAATGTACAGATGGGCACAGTGGCTCATGCCTGTAACTCTGGGAGGCCGAGGCAGGTGAATAGCTTGAGCTCATGAGTTCAAGACCAGTCTGAGCCAGAGTGAGACCCCCATCTATACTAAAATAGAAAAGCTGAGGCAAGAGGATTGCTTGAACCCAAGACTTGAAGGTTTCAAAAAAAAAATGCAAATGCATCTTCAAGTTGAAATGAAAGATGGCAATTAGCAACATAAAAACATATGGGGGTGTAAAACTCACTTGTAAAGGTTGAGTATAGAATCAAATTCAGAATACTTTAATGTAATGGTGGTGCACAACTCATTTTTAACTTTAGCATAAGTGTTAAAAGACAAAAGTATTAGAAATAACTTTAGTTCTAATAATTTGTTAATGGAGACAAATATATATAAGATGTATATGACATCATTTACATCTTGTATATATGATAACATGAAATACGTGTGTGGGAGAAGTAAAAGTGTAGAATTTTTATATGTAGTAAAAATAAGTTGTTATGAACTTACAATAGACTGTCATAACTGTAAGATGTTTTATGTGAGCCCATGGTAATCACAAAGAAAAAACTTGTAGTAGATAGAAAAAGGTAAAGAGAAAGGAATCAAAGCATATTACTGAAAAAAAAAATCAAATCAGTAAAGAAGATGGTAAGAGAGAAAGAAAGGAACTACAAAATATAAAACATTTAAGCAAATATTAATATTAAATACTTACCTGTTGATAATTACTCTAAATGTAAATAAACTAATTTCTCTAATCATAAGAAAAAAAAATAAGGCCAAACTGTATGACGTCTACAATAGATTTACTTAAGATTTACGAACACATATCAAGACCATATGATCCTCTCAATAGATGCAGAAAAAGCATTTGACAAAATTCTGCATCCTTTTCTAACAAAAACACTTAAGAAAATAGGCATAGGTGGCATATTTCTTAAGCTGATTGAAGTCATCTATGACAAATCCACTGCTAACATCATAATAGAATGGAGTAAAACTGAAAGCTTTTTCCCTTAGAACTGGAACCAGACAAGGATGTCCACTAGTGCCACTATTATTCAACATTGTGCTGGAAGTTCTAGCCAATGCAACCAGGCAAGAGAAGGATGTAAAGGGCATCCAAATAAGGGCAGAGGAGGTCAAACTCTTGCTTTTAGCTGATTATATGATCTTATACTTAGAAAACCCCAGAGATTCAATCACAAAGCTCCTGAAAGTGATCAAGAAATACAGTGACCAGCTCAGCACCTATAGCTCAGTGAGTAGAGCGTTGGCCATATACACCGAAGCTGGTGGGTTTGAGCCCGGCCCAGGCCTGCTAAACAATGACAACTGCAATCAAAAAATAGCTGGGTGTTCTGGTGGGCACCTGTAGTCCCAACTACTCCGGAGGGTGAGGCAGCAGAATCACTTAAGCTCAAGAGTTTGAGGTTGTTATGAGCTGTGATGCCACAGCGCTCTACCAAGGGCAACACAATGAGACTGTTTCAAAAAAAAAAAAAGAAAGAAAAGAAATACAGTAACATCTCAGAATATAAAATTAATGTCAACAAATCAGTAACCTTCGTATATGCCAATAACAGCTAAGTTGAGACGGACACACACAATTCCCTTCATATTACCTTTAAAGAAAATGAAATACTTAGGAATATACCCCCCAAAATAGGTAAAGAATCTCTACAAAGAGAATTATGAAACACTAAGAAAATAAATAGTATGCTTTTACCTGGGAAGAAACAACATTTTTTTTTTTTTTTTTTTTGAGACAGAGCCTCAAGCTGTCTCCCTAGGTAGAGTGCTGTGGCAACACAGTTCATAGCAACCTCCAATTCCTGGGCTCAAGCGAGTCTCCTGCCTCCTCCTCCCAAGTAGCTGGGACTACAGGCGCCCACTACAACGCCCGGCCATTTTTTGGTTGCAGATGTCATTGTTGTTTGGCGGGTCCAGGCTGGATTCGAACCCGCCAGCTCAGGTATACGTGGCTGGCACCTTAACCCGTTGAGCCACAGGCACCGAGCCAAAACAACATTGTTAAAAGGTCTATTCTACCTAAAAACAATTTACAGATTGAATGTAATCCCATTAAAATGTCAACATCATACTTTGAAGAATGGGAAAAAATAGTACTTCATTTTGTATGGAACTAGAAAAAACTCTATATAGCCAAGGCTATTCTTAATAAAATAAAACAAAGCTGGAAGCATCACCTTATGAGATTCAGGCTATGTTACAAGTCCACAGTAAACAAAACAGCATTGTATTAGCACAAAAATAGAGACATAGATATATGGAGTAGAATTGAAAATCAAATGATGAAACCAGTCTCTAGTTGCCATATGATCTTTGATAAACTGAATAAAAGCATACAGTGGGGGAAAAGAATCCCTGTTCAACAAATGGTGCCAGGAGAACTGGATAATCACATGTAAATGACTGAAACTGAACCCACATCTTTCATCACTTACAAAAAATTGACTCAAGATGGATAAAAAGATTTAAATCTAAGACATGAAATCATAAGAATTTTAGAAGAAAGTGTGGGGAAAAACTCTTGATGATGTTAGATGGGGAAAGATTTTATAACAAAGACTTCAGCAGCAATCTCAATGACAACAGAAATAAACAAATGGAACTTAATTAAGCTGAAAAGCTTTTGCACAGCTAAGGACACAAGTAAAGCAAAAAGACAACCTTCAGAATGGGAAAAGATACTTGCAGGGTATGAATCTGATGAAGGATTGATAACTAAAATCTACAGAAAACTCAAGTTAATCAACAAAAAAAGAGCAAACAAGCCTATATGCCACTGGGCAAGGGATATGAACAGAAACTTCTCTGAGGAAGACAGATGAATGGCTAACAAACATTTGAAAAAATTCTGATCATGCTGGGTTGTCAGAGAAAGGCAAATCAAAACCAACCTGAGATATCACTTAACTGTGGTGAGAATAGCCCATATCAAAAAGTCTCAAAGCTGCAGATACTGGCATGGATGTGGAGAGAAGGGAACACTTTTACACTGTTGGTGGTACTGCAAACTAATATAACCTTTTTGGAAGGAAGTATGGAGAATCCTCAAAGAACTCACATTAGACCTCCCATTTGATTCTGCAATCCCGTTACTAGGCCTCTCCCCAGAAGAAAAAAAATTATTTTATCATAAGGATATTTGCCCTAGATTATTTATTGCAGTTCAATTTATAATCACCAAAATGTGGAAACAGCCTGAATGCCCACCAACCCAGGAATGGATTAACAAGCCTTGGTATCTGTATACCATGGAGTACTATTCAGCCATTAAAAAGATGGAGAATATACATTTTCTGTATTAATCTGGATGGAGTTGCAACACATTCTTCTTAGTAAAGTATCATAAGAATGGAGAAGCAAGAATCCAATGTAATCAATTCTAATATGAAGCCAGTAGATGATCTAATACATGTCCACATAAGAGAAAAATTCAAATCAATTCAAGGTGGGAGGTGGG
>CAUYRH010173308.1:0-10638 GCA_963574655.1 Perodicticus potto
CAGGGTGTCCAGAAGCCTCACGCTGTCTCCCTGTGTCCCCAAGGGGAAGTTCCTGGGTAGATCCCACCTGCCAGAGATGCCTGAAGTCCTCTCTCCCCAGTCTCACCGTGCCCAGCCGCAAGGAAGCTGTTACTCGGCTCGTGTTGTTTTCTAATATGAGTTCTGTCCTGGAACTAATGCAGCACAGATAGATTGAAATATTAAGGAAGTGTTTGGGAAGGATGTGGTTAATGAAGGCACAGTACGTCGATGGTTGGAGAAGTTTCATCCTAGTAATTTTAATCTTGAAAATGAGCCATACAGGTGACCCAAGACCAAGATGGAGAAGGATACGCTGAAAGCTGCAGTGGAAGCAAATCCATCTGAACCTATGGGTGAATTAATGGCAAGATGTGATGTTATTATTCCAATAATACTAGACCATTTGAGACAAATTGACAAAGTAGAGAAGCAGGATAGATGGGTTCCTTATGAATTAAAGAAGTGTTAGACAAATCTCAAAGCTTGCTTTTCTTTGCTGTCATAATATAAAGGCGAACCATTTCTACACTGTATTGTTATGAATGATGAAAAATGGATTCTTTTCACCAACCACAAGTGTTCAGCACAATGGTTGGATAAAGATGAAGTGCTGAAACAATTCAAAACGGAATATTCATGGAGAAAAGCTGATGGTGTCTGTTTGGTGGTCTGGCCTTGGTATTAACCACAACAGCTTTATGAAACCTGGTCAACCGATTACAGCAGATATCTACTGCAACTAGATGGATAAAAAGAGCATACTTGTGAAACTGGCCTCTCAATAGAGACAGGCCAATCTCCTTGCAGAACCACATGTCACACAAACAACGCTGCTCAAACTACAAAAGCTGAACTTGGAAACGCTCTGTCTTCCACCCACCGTATTCTCCAGACTGTGCACCAACTGACTACCACTTCTTCCAGGCTTTGTACCACTTCTTGCAAAGAACAATATTCAATTCTCAACAAGCTGCGGAAAACCTCTTTCACCAAATCTCTACTCCCCCTCCAGGCTTCTTTCTGCTGCCTCCACAAGTTACCTTTAAGATGGCAAATCTGTACAGCTTAGGTGCATACTTTAATTGTACTGCTTCTTGTTCAAGATATATAATAAACTAAATTTTTGATTCAAAATCAGATATTTCATATTTAATGACCTAAATATTTTTGGCTTACCATCCACTTTTTCTTCTGGTAATAACTCCTTGAATTTCTTTTAGGGAATCACTCCCTGCTTAGTCCACTTGGCTTAGAGACCTCCACTCACCCACCCCTAGCTCCAGAAAGCATGTGACTCAAAACTGGCCAATCACTGCACTGAATTTGTCTCGCTAATGATTGGTTTAATGGTGACTGAGTCACTGAGGTTCCTCCAATCAGAATGAACCTAGGACTTCTGGGGGAAGAACCAGGAAGCTATATTTTTCTTGAAGTTACTAACAGAAAGGGTGAAGTCAGCCTGGAATTGCCCGGAGCCATGACTTAGAGCTTAAAATAAAACCACACTGCGGGAGGCAGAGCTAAGATGGAGAAAAATGGAATTCTGAAGCTATTATTAGAGCTGCCAGATCTAGGCTAGATCAATCTGGCCCTAGCCCCAAAGTCTTCAATTATAGATTCTCAAAGAATTCAATTATATATTGAAGAATTCAGGGCTAGAGATTTCCTCCTCCTCCCCCCACCCTTATCTTAAGCCAGTTTAAATTATTATAGTTTTATGGTTTTTTGCCACCAACACTGAGTTTTGATATAGGGACAGATGAAAAGACAGCATTCCTGATGCTGAAATGGCAGACATGTAAACTAAAGACGATGGAAGTATGGTGAACGCAAATGGAGAGCTATGCTCCAAATGTGATAGGGGTAGAGCAGAGAGAGATACCGATTCTGTCCAGGGGAGTAAGTTCTCTCAGCCTGGGAGGGTAACAGTTGGTGACTAGTCTACACTCCTCCTGCCCATAAGACATACACAATCTCTCTTCCTCACAGGCCTCAAGCTAATTAGTTCTGGGAGGATCCAGTGGTCTGGAAAAAATTTCTGGCAACTCCTTTTCTTCTCCAATTTCCCCTAGTCTGTGCATTTCCATTAACTGGCGGATATTGCTGAAGACCGCACAGTCTTAGTCGAAGACTGAACAGGTGAAAATGGCAAGGGAAAATGTTTTTCTCTCTTTAGACAGGCAGTCATTGGCATTAAGCCCCCCTTCTATCACAACAAAAACAGGTCATGTAAATGACTGAAATAGCAGAGGCAAATATACTTATTGCCCTGTCAAGTATTTCTGATGGCTGGGTGTACTCTTCAGTCAGATCTGCTGATAAGTGCTGAAGGCTCCCTGCCCTTCTCCAAGCTGGCCGGCCTACTTCAGCTTTCAGCAACTGCAGAATGCCCGCTGTGGCTATGTTTTGAATTTGCAAGGTTTGCTTGATAAAGATTGGCAATCTTCTCTAGGACACTACATTTTTAGTGGCACTCTGTCATGGAGGAGGCAGAATAGTGACGCGGAAAGAATGCTGCCTAAGAATCACATGGATCTATTTTGATTTCTTACTGCATCCAATCAAGATAATTCACTTCTTTATGAACACTGATGTCCTCATTTGTAAAAGGAAGATCCCTTGCTCCTGGGCTTTCTGTGGAAAGTGAATAAGATCAAGTGCCTAGAACATTGCTAGACATGGTCTATATTTGTCCTAAAATGAATGGACACTGAATGGTTATAATTAGTGTATGCATTCTATTTGACTCCTGTCCCTTAAAATAAATCACGATTTCGTCAATATTGAATCAGATCACCACTTCCTCTTCTCCAAGCTCAGTGTACCTGAGCTTACTCTCTTTTGTCCACCACAGGGTGTGAGTACTAGAGTTCTTAGCTGCACTCACAAGGTAACAGGGAAACCAGTGAGACCTGTGTCCTGCTGGGATCACAGTCGGGACAGCTGATTCGAGTGACAGCTGGCCTGGGAGAGAAACCCTCCCCAAAGTGTGAGGGGCTGTACTCCAGGCTGCAGCACCTCCACTGGCTGAGGTCAGTAGCAGATTTCATCTCTGCATTCACCCCGTTGCCTCCACTTGCTGATTCTGTGGCACAGCTGAGCTTCCTTGCAGAGGTGCCAGTAGAATGGAAACTGCCTGAAGGCAGAGATCTGGTCTTTCATTTACTGCTGCACCCCAGTGCCCAGACAATGCCTGGCATAGAGTGGACACACAATAAATGCTTAGGAAGCACTCACATAAACAAATAAATCCAAAGTAGCACCTGCCTTCGCTTCCCTAATCTCTCCCTAGGGCTCTGTCTGGACTTCTGAAAATGTAGAGAGCCTCGGGGCAGCGCCTGTGGCTCAGTGAGTAGGGCGCCGACCCCATATACCGAGGGTGGCGGGTTCAAACCCAGCCTGGCCAAACTGCAACAAAAAAATAGCTAGGCGTTTTGGTGGGTGCCTGTAGTCCCAGTTACTCAGGAGGCTGAGACAAGAGAATCACTTAAGCCCAGGAGCTGGAGGTTGCTGTGAGCTGTGAAGCCACAGTACTCTACCAAGAGCAAAAAAGTGAGACTCTATCTCTAAAAAAAAAAAATGTAGAGAGGCTGGTTACTAAACTCTTTGCCAGGTAATAGGACAGTCCCTGAACTTCCCAGCCTTGGCTACCCAAATAAACATCCAGAGACCTTAGACAGCACTGAAGGCAGAGGGAGATATTTTTGATGGCTCAAAAGAAATTAGACTGGGCAGGTTAAAAGGCCAAGTTGACTTTCTGGTGCACCTTTTGCTAGAACTGAAAAACACTCAAAAAGTTTAATTTCCAGTCAGATATTTTCCTATATTATATATTATTAAAGAACTGCTTTAAAATCTTAGGAACAGAGATCTCCAAATAATACCAGCTTAGAAAAGATAATTTAGTTTTTATCCCACGCGAGAAGATGTCTGGGGGTAGGTGGTCAAGGGCTGATAAGATGGCACCACAGTGGTGTCAGGAT
The DNA here is from genome assembly GCA_963574655.1 of Perodicticus potto. Lineage (NCBI taxonomy): Eukaryota > Metazoa > Chordata > Mammalia > Primates > Lorisidae > Perodicticus > Perodicticus potto. The sequence continues at coordinate 4,005 of CAUYRH010173308.1, forward strand.
CCAGCCTCCTTCTCTTTCTTCTCAGCCATCCTTAGCAGGTAGAGATCACAAGATGGCTGTAGGAGCTAAAAACTCCATGTCCAAGTCAGAACAGGGGGATACATGAGTGCTTGCCAGCTGAGTAGACCCCTATAAAGAGCTTTTTCAGAATTCCCATCCAAAGTCTTCCATTTCATCTCCTTGGACTTTCATTTTGCAAGGGAATATGGAAATAGAGTATAACTTTAAAGCATGACATATTTACACCTCCCAAATATAGAAGTTAGTGAAGGTGAGAATGGAATCAGGTAGGCAATTAGCAGCTTCTGTCCAAATATTGTATCATTCAAGATGAGTAGATGAAGATAACAGAATCTATTCTATAATTTTACGGAGAAACTGTTGGGAAGATTGAGAGATTATACTCAATGAGGTTATGCTGCAAGGTGCAATTTCTCAGAACCACCCTGCAAGATTGGCTGTGGCTGGTCCCTGCAACCATGCTGCTTCTGCACCTATCAGGAAGCTGCTGGACTTAGAATAACCAAGTGTCTTCCACCACTGTGCTTGCCGAAAAACCCATCTCCTTATGCCTGGCTTCCCCCCCACAAGGCTTCATTCCTCCTTCCAAGTCTGTCAAGGAGGGTCTTAAACTACTCTCCCAAGAGGAAAGAAATCGAGCTGCATAGGCATCTGGGAAATGTCGTTTTTAGCTTTCATGTCTCTGTTATACAGAAAGTGGCTATGTAGAATGAATGTCAAGTGAATCAGTCTGCAATATTTTAACCTGATTATCCCATATAATCCACAAACTTGCCATTTTCAGTAACTACATATTCATTTCTATGTATACTTATTCATTCATTTCCTTAAACATTTATCAAGCACATGTTTTGTGTTGAGCAGCATGCTCGGTTCTAAGCATAAAAGATTGAGAAAGTAAGGAGAGGCCAGGAAGATGAGGGCCAATATTAAAGGAGGTTGTGGAGTACTGGACGGTGCTGGCAACCACTTCTCATGGTTGGGCCATGATTTCCAGGGACAACTGCAGTCTCCATGTTGTCAGATCACCCCGCAGGTTAGGAGAAGCCAGAGTCTGAACTTTCACACAAACTCTTCATATTCTCAAAATCAGTGATTTTTAACACGAGCTGGACATTAGAATAACCAAAGCATCCTTTAAAAAAAATCCTGATGCCTAGCCTTGTCTAATCATGAGAAAAACATCAAACAAATCCCAAGTGATAAACATTCTACAAACACCTGATCAGTACTCTCCAGGACTGTCAAGAGTATCAAAAGCAAGGTAAGAAATTGTGACAACTAAATGTGATGTGGTGTCCTGGATGGGATTCTGGAACAGAAAAATCATTAGAGAAAAACCGAGGAAGCCTGAATAAAGTATGATGCTAGTTAATAACAACGTAGCAATCCTGGTTCATTTTTGTGGCAGCTGTACCATACTAATGGATGTTAATAAGAGAGGAAACTGGGGGTGGGGTATTATGGAAACACTCTGTACTATCTTCACAGTAATTCCGTAAATGTAAAACTGTTCTAAAGTGAAAAGCTTATCAAAAGCAAATACTGATGTCCAGGACCCTTCCCAGATAAATTTAAGCAGAATTGCTAAAGGGATGGGTCTCAGACACTGATATTTTGGGAAAGTTGTCCAGGTGGTTCTAATGTGCAGTCGGGGTTGAGAATCAGTGCTTTACATTTGGCAACCCATTCATATATTTAAAAAACACTGTGATGGTACAACGAAACATCTGTGGGGCCATATGCAGCCTGTTGCCACCCGTTTGGAAAGTCTGCTGTATGCATTCAAGAAAATTGTAGTATAGTTAGGGAGAAACACATAGAATCAAATACAGGGTCAATGGCTGTACAGCATTTGGATCCCCAAGAAGCAGTGGTGGTTCCAGCAGGAAGGGAAAAGGTGACAGTGGTCAGCGCAATTGATGTGTTCATGAACCACCTCCTATCATATTCTCCCATTGCTCACCTATTTTCTTTTCTTGCACAGTGTCTCCTATTATTACCTCATGGAAGTGGGATGGGGGAAACATATAATCTAATGAAAGAGGAGGAGTAACCAGTTCTCCTTGTCAAAGAGGGGTCACTGACCAGCCTGGTTGGCGTCACCTGGGAGCTTGTTAGAAATGCAGACTCGCAGGCCTCCGTCCAGAACCACTGAACTGGAATGTGCGTTTTAGTGGGATCCCCGGCTTTTCTATTCACGGATGCAGAGAAACTATCTACATCAGGAAGGGAGGTCAGAAACCCATTCCAGTAGGAAGAGAAGGTGCGGAGGAGAGAAGGAGAGAAGGACAGGCGCTCAGGCAGGAATGCTGGACTCCCTCTACAGAACTGGGGAAAGGTGTGGGAACACTCAGGTAGCTCTGTAGTGACTACGATTATTGGGGCATAGTCTATGCTGCTCTGGGCATTATTGGGGAGGGTTAATTCGTCATATCCACTATGACACAGGAACGGTAGAATAGCATCTGTACAAGGCAGGCACAGTGTACGCAGTGCACGCAGCCTGCACATGGCACCGAGAACAACCAGGAGACGCTCCTTAAATCTCAGTGCAGAGCTGTTAGAGGCTCAGAAGACCAGAGAGCCATAAAAGGCCCCTGGACTCAGAGCAAAGGGGCTTCAGAATATGGGGCTTTCAACTGGGGATGTCAGGGCACATAAGGATTTCAACAACTGGCATCATCACAGGGTCTAAAAAAAACCTAAGCTGGGCAAGCCATGTCTCAGCAGCTTCCAGTTCAGGATATTCAGAAACCTGATAAGGCAACTGACATCTCGGCAAAGCCAGGGAGGAAACTGAAGCATGTCACCTCACTGAAATGAAGACACGTATTTTCGGGCATACAGATGCCATCTTGGGAAGGGATGGGGGTGCGGGAGTTCCTTTGACAGGGCAGACATTGTCTGATGAAGAGTTGGAGCTTATAGTCTCATGAGAAGTTAGAACCTTCCCTATCTTCCTGAAAGTAAGAATTTTAAACCTAAAGAGATGGAATTATCTTTCTTCTACAAGGTGGGGTTCTCTTACTCCATTATCCCTAATATTAGCTGGAATAATATAATAAAGAGAAAAATAAATAAAATCCTATGTTTGCATACCTGAGTGGATGTGCATGTCTTTCAACCCTGCTACATTAGGAAAGATTTATGAGAACTTGAGCTGGAGTTAGGGTTAAAACATGAGGAGCATTTTTCAGGAGAACAAGAGGGGCAGGGAGGGCATTCTAGGCAAGGCATAGGGTTGTAAATAGCATGATGGACTCATTGAACTGAAAATAGTCCATACGGTTACAGAGTAGGGTGTGTGCTGGTAAAGAGACAACCTGGTAGATTGGGTCAGGTTTTGGAGGACTTCGTTTTTTTGTTTTTTTGAGACAGAGTCTCACTATGACTCCCTCGGTAGAGTGCTATGGCGTCACAGCTCACAGCAACCTCACACTCTTGGGCTTAAGCAATTCTCTTGCCTCAGCCTCTCAGGTAGCAGGAACTACAAGTGCCCGCCACAACGCCCAGCTATTTTCTGTTGCAGTTGTCATTGTTGTTTAGCAGGCCTGGGCTGGTTCAAACCCACCAGCCTTGGTGTATGTGGCTGGTACTGTAACCACTGTGCTATGGGTGCTGAGCCTTTGGAGGACTTTGGATGCCATGCTGTTTGAATTTCATTTTATGGGCCATTATGGAGAAAGGGGCATTATAGGGTTTTAAGTAGAATCGAGTTTTAGGATTAGCACTCTGGCACTCCTGGTGAAGATGAGTTGAAGGAGGGTCACGTTGGAGACAGAGACCAGTTGGAAGCTAATAGGTGGGGAAGGGCTGAATAAGGTAAAGGAAGACATCTTAGGTTTCTTCACTGGGTACTGTGTGGGTGGTCCTGTCATTCACTGAGACAACACATGTAAGAGAAAGAAGAGGCTGCAGGTGACATTTACCATCATATGCTCAGGCATCCACTTATTGTTGAGCATTTGGGTTGTTTCCTGATATCTTTTTTTTTTTTTCCTGCAGTTTTTGGGTGGGGCTGGGTTTGAACCCGCCACCTCCGGCATATGGGGTTGGTGCCCTACTCCTTTGAGCCACAGGTGCTGCCCTGTTTCCTAATATCTTGCTATTGAAGTGTTGCCATGAACATTCTTATATAAATTATTTTTAAAATTTGGAATTTGGAGGAGAACGAGGTTACATATCTAAATTATTATCATTTTAATAAACATGCAAAGCAATTTTATAATACTTTCAAATTTTGTGCTTTCTGGAAAGGCACACCACGTTAGAGCTTACCAACTATTGTTACTACACTTACCTGTGCAGTCCTGATGTATAGGATTTTTATAACATAAATCAATTTTTAGCTTGCTAAAAGGTAAACTGAAGCACAATCACATTTGAAAGAGTTTATTCGAGAAAATAGCAGTCCGTGAATTGGGAAGCACTACACAGAAAGAGGTTGTGGTTTCCAGTGTAGAAGTGTTGAGAGCAAGCTTTTATAATGTGAATTGGGAAGTAATACAAAGAAAACATTTGGTGGTTAATTATAAGGATACCTGTCCTTGTAAGCATAAGGAAAGTCCCTAGTTATAGAATTATACTTTTGTTGGCTGCTTCTGATTGGTTGAGCTTAAGTTCTGTTTTTATTTACTATACGTATTTAAAGATATGGCTCAAGTTAAGTTTGGCTTGGGGTAGCAAATAGAGCAAGGTCAAGGTCACCCATGAGGCCTAACTGGCTTTATCTGTTCAAGCTTCTTCAGGCCTGGTTTCCATTTTAGTTTACTTCAACAAGCTCATTTAAAAGGTAGATCCTAGGCGTGGAGATGGCAGCCCCCATGGATCTGGAGTAGTTTCAAGCCAAAGTTGTTGACACACAGCAGAAGGTGAATCTTGGAGACGTACAGATTGAACAACTGAACAGAACAAAGAGGCCTGCACATTTTACAAAGGTTATGGCTTTGATAGATGAAACTAACATCCATGAAGGTGCACGAACAATGTTTATTTTTCAACCCAAGGAGGTAATTCACAACCAGCTTTAGAGAAATAGAGAATAGCAGAAGAAAAAATTCAAGAATGAGAACAGAAGAAATCCTGCCTGGAAGGGAACATTAAGGAAGCCGAGGACAAGTCCCGGGGATGCTAATGGCTTGATAGGTGCAGCCCAGAGCCTCCAAGGGAAGCTCTTCCCCGACTCCTGCACTAAGCGACATTTTATCTGGATGGCCTAGCAACCTCACATTTTCTGCATCATCCTGGGCCCCTTTCAGATCCCAACCCTGTAATTTCTACTCTGGCTCTACCTCCCACACTTCCTCGATACTCTTCTCTCCTGGGCTGAGTCACTCCCAGGAGACAGAACTCTCCCTGAGCCTACCATTATGCCACTGATCAGACCAATAAAAGGCATCTGACCCAGTCTGCTGAGTCTGCTTTTCCTGAGCCCAGGGATGACAACAGAGTGAGAGCTGCAGTCTCTGCCTCAGCCCCTGCTCCCTCTACATTGGAGCCTTTCCTTCCTTGGGGAGTGGGATTTTGCCCTCCTTTTTCTCTTTCTGTACCTTTGACTAACTCCTTTAACTTCTGGCCCTTCATGTAATTGTAGTATACAGATGAGGAAGAAAGAAGACTTAAATTCAGCTCAGAATAGCAGTCCCTCTGTGGCAGTCTGCATGAAGATTCCCATTTCTTTCTGAACATTCCAAAAGAAAGTTCAATAATGAGCAGCATCTACAAGACTGTCTCCCTTTGGCCAATAGCATGAGATGGACACTGTCATCCGGAGGCTTCCTAGAGGGACAAGGACAGTGAGTTGTGCTACAGATGGCAGGTCCCAGCTCAGGAGGGCCGTTATTCAATTTTCAGGAATGTTATTGCAAGCCAGTTGTTAAACACAGCCATTATGAAAGATAATGTAAATTTGCAAATTATGTTAAACAAAGATAATAAATATTCAAAATGCAAAAGACGAAAGGTGTATCCTAGAGTTATTTAAATTTTTATTTCCATAATTGATGGTAAGGCTATGAAGTTGTATGTTATTCTTTTGCTATATCATCTGAAACTGCTTGCTCCTCGCCTTTGATATCTTATCTTTGATTGACAATAGTTACTATCAAGTCTCTGTAGCTATAATCTCTCTTATTTTCTAAAAGCTATAATCCCTTAGTTTTTAAAATAGGCTTGGCTCAGCGCCTGTGGCTCAACAGGCTAAGGCGCCAGCCATGTACACCTGAGCTGGCGCGTTCGAATCCAGCCCCCGGGCCCGCCAAACAACAATGACGGCTGCAACCAAAAAATGGCCAGGCGTTGTGGCGGGCACCTGTAGTCCCAGCCACTTGGGAGGCGGAGGCAGGAGACTCTGAGCCCAGGAATTGGGGATTGCTGTGAGCTGGGATGCCACAGCACTCTATCCAGGGTAACAGCTTGAGGCTCTGTCTCAAAAAAAAAAAAATTAAATAAATAAATAAATAAATAAATAAAATAAAATAGGCTTTATGTTCAAGGTGGAATGGTAAAACTAAAGAAGTTCTATTTTCTTGTATGATATAAGGTAATAATTCACATAATTCTTGACACTGTCATCTAGTCATCCCAATAATATTAACTAAAAAATGGCTCC
>CAUYRH010173318.1:0-17712 GCA_963574655.1 Perodicticus potto
TGAGGAAGACTGTTAACATTCCTAATCAGGTGGATAAAAATATCTCCGATTGTATGGGAAGCCCGCACACTGTACTCCAAGCCTGAATCATTGTACACAGTTATGACTCAATAAAAAATAATTAAAAAATAAATAAATAAATAAATAAAATTATTTCTTACTTGTGCAAATAAATAAATAAATAAATAAATCATAGCTATGTATGTTAATGCAATTATGGGGTACAATCTGTTCATTTTATACTCAATATATCCCCTCTTCTCATGAGGTGAGATGGAAAAATGTCATGACGTGTCATTCTGGCTCTAAGGACTCCCAATGCAAAGTCATTTGTTTGGTGCAGATTTCTGCTCCGTTTGTACCAGGGGCTGCAAATTACATTAGTAATTCATGATCTTGGTGCTTGTAAGTTGACATCCATGTGTCCTGCCATTAAATACTTCTAATATTTATTTATCTAAGAAAAGGCCCCTGGGATGAGAATTCTTTTATCACCCCAGTAAGAGGTGAGAACTCATATTCATTCCTCTTTAATTTTTGAGGCACTCAATTATACTTCACACAAGTTGATGCTTTGACTGCGATAATCTTTTGCTATAGCTTAACTTTTTTTTTTTTTTTTTTTTGAGACAGAGCCTCAAGCTGTCACCCTGGATAGAGTGCTGTGGCATCACAGCTCACAGCAACCTCCAATTCATGGGCTCAAGAGAGTCTCTGGCCTCCGCCTCCCAAGTAGCTGGGACCACAGGTGCTGGCCACAACGCCCAGCCATTTTTTTTTTGGTTGCAACCGTCATTGTTGTTTGGCGGGCCTGGGCTGGATTCGAATCCGCCAGCTCAGGTGTAGGTGGCTGGCGCCTTAGCCCGTTGAGCCACAGGAGCCGAGCCACTATAGCTTAACTTTTGTTTGGGTGCACCATCCCACTCACATAACACTGGACTTATTTTTAATGAATATGTATAATTTTTATTCATATTTTCACCTGAACAAAATACTCAGGCATCATAGATTATCATTATAATGTTTGGCCATTAAAAAGTTTATATTGTGCAACTACCCATGCTAGATGTTATGGAAATCAAGACAACTCAAAACACTGGCTCTTATGAGCTATATACTCGTACAAGTGATTCAATTATATTGAAATTACTATGAAATGAAATGTTTCCTAATAGAAAGAAGAGAAGTTACAGCATTTAATTGAGTAGGACTTCACTAAGGAGAAAGTACTTGAGCTGAGTGGTACGTTTGTAATTAATCTTAAAGAAATTATATGAATTTGTCGGGTAAAGAAAAAAAGAAAAGATGTTATGGGCTTTGAAAGCCATGCACAAAGGCAGGCAGGTGTATCATGATCTACTAGCATAAAGAAGAGGAAGCCTATTTCTTTTTCTTCTTCTTTTTTTTTTTTTTTCAGTTTTCTCTTCCTCTCCCCTTCCCTCCTTCTCTGTCTGCTCACTCCTTCCCCCATGCCCCACTGTGTCATTCATTGTCATTAATTGTCCTCAAATCAAAGTTGAATACATAGGATTCTTGCTTCTCCATTCCTGTGATGTTTCATTAAGAATAATATGTTCCACCTCCATCCAAGTTACTACAAATGCAGCAAAGTCTCCATTATTTTTGACGGCTGAGTAATATTCCATCGTATACATATACCACAGCCTACCAATCCACTCCTGGGTTGAAGGATATTTAGGCTGTTTCCACACTTTAGCAGTTGTAAATTGGGCAGCGACAAACAGCCTTGTACAAATCTTTTTGTTTTGTTTTTTTGAGACAGAGTCTCACTATGTCACCCTGGCTAGAGTGCTGTGGCATCACAACTCATAGCAACCTTAAATTCCTGGGCTTAAGTGATTCTCTTGCCTCAGCCTCCAAAGTAGCTGGGACTACAGGCACCTGCCACAAAACACCCGGCTATTTTTTTTGTTGGAGTTGTCATTGTCTTTTACCTGCCCGGGGTTGGATTCAAACCCACCAACTTCACTGTATGTGGCTGGAGCCATAACCACTGTGCTACGAGTGCTGAGCCTCTAAGATTGTTTTTGTATCCTTTAAAACTATAAATTGAGTTGCTCACTTTGAAGGTTTTCTTTCCTGAGCACCTGTCCCCAATTTCCTTGTCTGTTTCCAGTATTCTTCCCAGCAGCTGGGCTATCGCACACCTTTCTGAGATGGCTGAGGCCAGGCTGGGGACACAGCCCAGGCAAGGGGACAGTCAGGAGCCGAGTCTCTGAAGCCCTCCAATTCCCTCTCAGAGCTTTTGTGAGCTCATCTCTCTTCGGGAGGGAGAGTCAAGAGAATTGTTTAATGTCTTCTTAGGTTCTCTACCAAAAAAATATCAATTGTGAGCAGGGCTGATTTTTGAATCAGTGTAAGTCACCTGACAGAAACTGATTTAATAATTTATCCTGGTCTTCTGTTTGTTTGAAGCACTCTGTGACCAGTAGACCATTTTCTTATGACTTATTCTTGCTGACAATAACATACCTTAAAAATGACACAGGGGGGTGGTATATTAGAGCGAACTTGAACTTCAGGTTGCAAAGAATTTATCTGCATCAACAGTTCAAAGAAAAATACAGAAAACATGCCCTGGTGCAACGGAAAGTAGACCAAGGACACACCCGCCACTGCCGCTGGGCTGGGCCCTGGGGTGCGGGGAACTGCTCAGCTGGGGCTGGGCCCACGGGGGAACCGCCCAGGGACCACTCAGCTGGGGTAGCAGCTGCCTGTGCTTTTTGCCTCCTCACCTGCGTCATCCACGTCCACAGCCTCCCCTCTGCCCACCAGCAGAAAAATTTCCTTTTGTTCTTAATTAAATTGTCTCTTTTGAGTCTCCTTCCCAATCACGTCACCTCCACCCAGCAGTAACACCGAGAAGGTCCTTGTTCCCCAGTAAGTGTTTCACTGGAGTTGTAGGACATTAGAGTCCTAGGAACCTACGGGTCTTCTGGCTCATTTCTAAGCCTCATTGTGCCCATGAGACAGGGGTAGTGAGGGGTGGAGCCTGAGGGCATCCTCAGAAATGGGCTGTGCTCAAACCCTACGTGCCTGCACAGTCTCCAGACTCCTGGGATGCAGATTCTAGCAAAGCAGAAAGCTGTAGTCACTAGAAAGACCCAGATGAGGTCTTCACAGAAGATTAGCCGATTAGCACCCAGTTTATTTTCATTTCTGCTTTTATTATCTGCCCAAGTTGCATGGGGTTAGTGGTGGCCTCTTTGAGGAGGAGAAAACATTGTTTTAAAATGTCTGACCGGGAAGTCAGGAAGATGTGTTTTCCAGTTTCCATCAACCATGAAAGTACTTTGGGCTGACAAGATTTTGAGGAATAAAAAAACCACATCTGGCTTCTTTCCAAGCACAGGGTACAGTTTTGAGGTCATCGACCTGGTGTCTTTACAGAGAACAAGGCCTCTTGACCACAAGGGCAGGGGCCAGTAAGCTCATCCTGGGGCCCATCTGGCTCACATCTGGCTTTGTATAGTTGGAGATCTAAGAATGGTTTTCACCTTTCCAATGGTTGGAAAACAAATTAAAAGAAAAAAGGGTATTGGAAGGTGAGCAAACTTTGTATGAAACTCAAATGTCCGTGTCCCTAAACAAAGTTTGATTGGAACACAGCCATGTCCAAGCGTTTACACAGCACCTTGTCTGCTCAGAATACAGTGGCAGAACTGAGTAGCTGCCAGGGAGCCTGTGTGCCCCGAAAAGCCCCCCGAATGTACCCTCTGTTCTTCTAGAGAAGAGGTTTGCTGCAGCCTGTCCCCACTGTTACACCTGGCACTTTGCTTTGCCTTGCTGAGGCTCTTTTCTAAGTTCTCCTCAGGTACCTGCAGTATTTCCAATCTGCTCTCACCCTGCCATGTGGGAACTTCAGGATGCAGCAAAGATGCAAACACTGATGAATAAATAAAAGTGCACAGCAGTTGCCTTTTTGACATTGATGACCCGGCACAGCAGGCAGACCAGACCAGTCCCAATTTCAAACCACCGTCTCTGAACACCCTGCCTTCCATCAAAGCTTCAGGAGCCCTGCCTGCCCCAGGCGTGGTGGCAGTGAGGGGGAAGGCTGGGTGTGCCCTCTGCTTCTGGGCCCTCTTTGTTCCCGTCTCCCAGGGAGCTGGCCCCTTTGTGGAGGCAGCCGGGTTTCTATAGTGTGGTGTAGTGTGGGAGGCGGGCAGGGAAGCGTGGGCAGGGCTGGTGCTATGTGCAATCGGTGGGGTGTTTGCTTGTCTTCTGATCTACACTGAGTTTATGGAACCTATCCGTTTCATGAATTAGGTAATAAGAACCAATCAGTGCAGTGAAAACAAGCTTCAGAAAGGCAGCAAGTTCAATAACAACAGTAGGGGCAAGTCCAAGCCCGGTTACTAAAGCGGAGGCTGATCTCTCCCCTCCCACGCCCTCCAAGTTGTGGGTTTACAGTTGGCTAACTTTGCTGTAATTGAGTCTGAAGGTTGAGTCCTTGTTCTTTAAGAATTGCCAATAGAGGCCTCTAATCCGCTGTGATCTCCCCAGTGAATCAGGACTTTGGTTATTGACATGTAATTAGATCAGTGTGTCACTACCTCAATACCAGTGCAAACATCCCTGGGAGGTCTGATCCCCACAGGACCTGCAGGCTAATGTTCGCGGAGGCTGGGGCTGATTCCCGCACAGGGCGGGGCTGAAACCGCACAAACCTACCGTCTGGAGACCATCTTATTGGCATTTGAGCTCTTTGTGACCTTTGCCATTGAGGGGCATCATGACTTAAATAGGACGGGGACATGCGATTTCCATCTGCCCTTCACCTCTTCCCTGCATAGGTCACCAGCAGGAAGGAGTGAGCTGAGCAGAGAGCCCAGGGCTGCCCCAGCTCTGAAGGCCCCCATGGCCAAGAACCTCTGCTCCTCTTCCCTTCCAGTTCATGTGAATTGATTTCAGGGAAAAGAAGCTTCTCATTCTAAAAATGTACTGATAACATTATAAATGACTAGCAAAAACATGCTAAGTGGGGAAAGTTTATGAAATCCCTGGAGTCCTGCTATGGCTTGTGGTTATGTCTACACCAGCCACTGCCTCCATCCCCTGACGCCGCTGAAGAAGCATCTGGGCTGGGCTGAGTCCACTGTGCAGTGTGGGAGCTGAGGCTCCAATGGGCTCCCTGCCTCTCCACACCCTACATAGGCTGCGGCCCAGGCGGATCAGGCCTGACTCTGCTGTCTATGAACCTAACCATCACAGTAGGTGGTGGCAGGGGGTTCTGCCTACCATGCATGGGCTTTGGTACTGGCAGCCCCAGTAACGGCAGCCATCTCAGGAGAGGATGGCTAGAAATACATTTGGACAGGATGGAGAAGTGGCCCAGACTCAAAGCCGGTTGACCTCTAAGATGATTTTGCTGACTTAGGATAAAGGGCAGGTGTTTGCCTGTGGCAAGGCGTCAGGAGCAGCCAGTCGCTGCTTCTCCCTGGTGGGCCAGCCCCTGTTCCCTCACGAGGGAAGCAGTGCGGTCCCTGGGAGGGGCAAGGGCTAATGCTGTCTCAGATCCTCCTGGCATAGCCGCAGCAGAACGGGGAGCACAGCAGATTGAAGAGGGGATCCACTCAGGAAAATTTGTATTTTTAATGAAACATAAGATGGTATTTAATTTCTAAACGAAACTGCAAAGAGCTCTTATAAGGTTCAGTCTGATTTCTTTCTGCCTGTACAAGTAGCTGGCCCTGATGAGATAGCATGTATAATTACGGACAAAATTTTGCCCTAGAAAAAACATGTTTAGGAGGATTTTGCGAAGCAATTTGTGGTGAAAATAAGCCAGGGAGCTAGTGATGTAAAGTTTCTTTGGCGGGGACATGACGGAGTGCTCGGCACAATGCCCTCAGCCTGTGATGCTCCAGCACGTTCTGCTGGAGCTGGAGGTGGCCAGAGGTAGTGGCACCAGTATCCGGCCTGGGGAGGCTGAAACTTCTGCTATCTTTGGAGGAGCCTCAGAGCTATCCTGAACTTCAATTTCTTCAGCTGCAAATGGCAAAGACTCTTGCCCTGAGAATCCTCTGCCGTGAGGTAATGACTTATTGATGTGTCTGATTTCAGCACCGAGAGGTCTTTGAAGAAGACAGGCAGGCTTTAAAATGTCACATCAATCAATAGGGCAGATGGCATTTGGTGCAAAGAACACATAATACATCTTCCTTGTGGTAGATGTACACTGTATTTTATTTTAGTTTTGGTAATTAAAGTTGGGAGGGTATATACTTGCAGTTGAAAAAACATCACGGTGTCTGTGTGTCACACGCACAGTGCTGCACATGTAACTTTGTGTCTGTGTGTCACACACACAGCTGCACGTGTAACTTTGTGTCTGTGTGTCACACGCACAGCTGCACGTGTAACTTTGTGTCTGTGTGTCAGGGTGCACAGCACTGCAAGTGTAACTTGTATGTTCAGCTGTCTGTGTCTGGGTGTCAGTTTTAAAGACAGGTCACACACTGTTCTGTGCCTTCCTTAACAAGATGCCTTGAAGATCATTTCTCATGGGTGCACAGAGTTACCTTTTCTACCCTGGCTGAGGGTGACCTGGTGTGCACTGTCTACTGCACCCTGCTTAACTCTTTCCTGTGTTTTTGTACAATGTATGAGAAACCCCTGCCTGGTATCTCTAGGTAACCCCACCACCCACTCTTGGCTGCCTGGGTCCTGGAGTGTAGGGCACATCACAGCAGTGCCAGGAGACCCCGCACCTAAATCTCACACACTGAGCTCCTGTTGAGGCTTACCCTGCCAGGCCCTGGGCAGGTGTGCTGGTCACAGAGCTGCCTCAAACGGAGCAGGTGGCGAGGCCCCCACCACCCCTGGGGGCCGTCTGGGGGGGGGCAGCCTTCAGGAGTCTCTACCCACTTGCAGTCACATAGCATCACCCTTGGGCCACCTTGTTACTATCAACATCTGTCTCATGTGCTTATGCCTGGACGTATTTAACGGCACTGTGTCTGTGGTGCCTGCTGTCCGCAGAGTGCTGAGGTGAGGCTGCTACTCTGCACCCATGGCAGAACCGATTCCTAGAAGCAGGTCTCAGCACCGTGCAGTTCCAGTCCAGAGATGATGACTGAGCCACCTCCTCCAAACCCAACCTGTTTTAGTTACCAGTGCCTGGAGAGCAAGTGTCCAGGGGCCCACGCTCATAGGCCAGGCAGCTCTGAGCGGGTGAGGCCACCCACGGGCTGCCGTTTCCCTTAGTGGCTCCTGGGGACTGTGCTGATAGAAGTGGCGGCTGCACCACACTGAGAGGGTCTTAAACACCCCTGAATTGTCTACTTTAAATGGTACATTTTATGTTATGTGAATTTCACCTCAATAAAGTTTTTAAAAACCGTTAAAAGATGCAACACAGGGCAGGTTGCTGACATTTTCTGGCTCTTGGTCCCCTAGTGAACAAAGATGTGCCAGGTGCCTTTTGGCTCCACCTCATTCACTCCTGGGCGTGGCTGGACTGGGTGTGGCCAGGTGGGGGGAAGAGTTGTGTCTGTACCTCCCCACGGATGCCTGTGCTGGGTTTGGGGTATGATTTTGGTTTGAACAAGAGATAGTATTTATCCTTTAGGAAGGATTAACCAGTTGGGCTAATTTATTGATAACATATGAGGAAGTTTTCTTGGTTTAAGGATAGTGTTAAGAGGAACTTAGCCATGAGGTTTTCTTGGTCTCTGCATTCTGAAATCTAGGTACAACTTTGCTTAGAGCTAGTGTTCAGTTTCCTCAGCTCTAGTCCCTTGAAGGAAGATGAGGTCCCCTTTTCATGATGTGTCTGCTGGGTCCCCCTCTCAAGACCCCATCATAAATCCACATGGTGGCTCCCAAATGCATCCTTCTTCAAGGGACCTTCTTCATGTCCGGGTGGACTGCACGCACCTGTCAGTCTATAGAGGCTCACGTCATGGTCATGCCAGTCACCTGTCTGGGGAAGAGGGGCTGAACACCCTGTGCTCAAGGGGAGGGAAAGCACAGCCCTTGGTCTCTCCTTGGGGGGACAAGTACATTTTGGTACTATGCCTGTGCCCATCGGGCTGTGGGGATCAGGGAACATTTTCATAAGAAGGACTAAAATTTTAAGTGGATTTTGAAGGATGAGTAGGACTCACTTTGTGTTTTAATTTAATACCTATTGTTATTATTATTTTACATAACAAAACTAGACATAGTGATTATCCCTAAATCAGAAAATGCAAATAAGTACATGAAGAATAGACTAAGAATAATCATACCCAACTAACCAAGAGCCAAAAGCTGTGAGTACTTCATCTGCGTCTTTTCAGAAACCCTCATCCCTTTAGTGTGATGAACTTAGCACTTGTTGGGCACTGCAGTGAGGAGATCTATATACATATACTTTTTTTGAAAAATGGAACAACATTCATAAAATTGTATATTCTGCCTTTTTCTCCTAATGGTATGCTGAGTTTCCCAGGCACACAAATTTAAATAAATGCAAACCATTTTATTATGAAACTATCTGACAATTACACAGTCCCTCACATTGGGACACTTGGGGTTTCTGGCTTTTGCCAGCACAGTCAGCCCTGATACTAACCGATTTCCACATTTTCAATGTTTTTCTTTGGCTAAACTTTAGAATTGCTGCAGCAGTGAGCACACACATCTTAAGGGGTTTCCCAGAGCAACACCAAACTGGCCTCCTCAAATGCACTCGTGTTCTACTTGTGGGATATTCTCATGCCTGTGGCCCTGAATGCTTGCCAAGCACATCTGCCAATTTGGCAGGTGAAAAACCCCCACCGTGGTGTTTGTCTGATTGCTGCTGTGAGTCACGTTCTGTTTTCCTTACGCTGCCTGGACACCTACCCTTCCTTTCTATTCATTCCCCTTCCACTTCCCCTTTTTACACTTGCAGTCCATCTCCTGATGTTTTTACTGTTGGTTTTCGGAAGTTCTTTATTTATTAGGAGTATCAGTCTTTGTCTTAAATGCTGGAACTGGCAAAGAGAAAGGGGAGGGTTACTCCAAGCACAGGAAGGAGGTGGGAAACGGGCCTCCTGTGTGCTGTGCGGGGCCTGGGATGCAGATGCGAGAAGGTTGGAACCAACATGTTGGAGTGAGGGCCCAGGCCAGAGCGCCACACCGAGCGCCCACCTGCTTGGGGCTCTGAACAAAAACTCCAAATGCCTGTGAACAACCGGTGAAGTGTGTGTCTAGAGTGTGTCCGTGTGTCTAAGTGACCAGTGGCCAAGAGGCTGTTACTCTTATATAGTTTCATAGTTTCAATCTCATTCTTCTCTGGGTGTAGGAACTCTGTGGCTTGACAGTTTTCAGGAATGCCAGTCAGCTCAGGAACTCAGTGTCTTTCTTCTCTCACGAGTGGGAATGTGCATTAGATCTACCCTGACTGCTAGTGACTGTCAGCCACTTTGTGGTGAACGGTTGTTTTCTAGATGTCACTATGTGTGGCACTGGAGGAGACCCCAAGTGCTGCACATGTTCAGTCTTTTGGGGAAAGATAGTGGGTAATAAATAAAGTGCACACACACATCTAATTTCAATATTGCCAATATCTGATGTCCCTAAGGTGTGATGGCTCCAAAACATAGGAATCACGTTTGGAGAAGAAAAAAAGGCTAAGAAAGGCTCCAGTGGAAGCGACTCTGGTGCCACTGGGCCCGTCCTGCTGCCCAGCATGGGCATCTGCCCGTTGATGGGGCCCACACCTCACGAGAACCTGAGGCTACAGGTGCTTATTTTTTCTGGACCATTTTCTCATGAGGCAAGGTCTAGCATTTTGGAAAGTATACTGGTTTGGAAAGGGTCACTCTCAGGCAAGCCCAGCGCATCCCAGAGGTGGGAGCTGGCAGCACACTAGGCCCTTGCTAAACTCAGTCACCTGTCAGCCGCATAGCCCCAGCCACACCACCTGGGCTGGAAGATACCTCCAGTCATATGCTGAAGCCCTAACTCACGGTATTTCAGGTGGTATCAATAAGAAATAGGGCCACTGCAGTTTCATCTAGCTCAGATGTGACCCCCAATCCAGTGTGACTGGTGTTCTTTTACACGGGGGGAATTCAGACTCAGGTACACGGGGGTTTGCACCATGGGAGGCCTGGGGCGGATCCTCCCCAGGACTTCAGCAGAGCATGGGCCTTCTGATGCCTCAATCCCTGTGAGCTGTGAGAGAATAGCCTTGTATTGCTTCAGTCACCCCATTTGTGTAGTTAATTACGCTTCCTACCACCTGGTTAGATTTCCGGGAGAAATCACTGAGGTGCCCAGGTGCGGACAACTCACCCTGGGGAAGCTCCTTGTTGGGGACACATCCTTGTCCTGCCAGGGTGTCCTCAGGCCAGGGCAGAAACATGGAGTTCCGTTTGACTTTCTCAGCTGTTAAACACACAAAGTTACAGAAAGCCATTTCAGGATTCCCTCCTGCAAGTTACACAGCAAATATGTTACTGTTTACTTTCAACTTGTCCTTCTGATCTTGAGTGATGCAAATCCCAAAAAAGCTTCTTTCTAAAACACTCCACAATTCGTGGCAGGAAAGGTCAGATTATTTGAAAATGACTAATGATTAGTTTACGGTTCTTATAATACATGTTCTGTAACAATGGAATTAATCTTTAGAAGGAAAAATTAAAAGGTAGTTTGCTCCCAAGGGAGCTGAGCTGGGTTTGCACATTAGTTATGATGAGCGCTCATCGGCCCCGAGCAGAGCCCCAGGGCGCCTCATTGTTTAATCAGGACGGGTGATATGGAGTTGATTAATCCTCTGCTTCCCTCTGACAGAGGCCGCGGCTGCTGCCGCCGTCCTGGCAGAGCTTCCGCTGTGCGTGACGCCAGCCACTTGGCGCTGCCAGGGCCTCTGGCCCCACTCGGGAGGGTCTGGGCTGCATTCCCGTCCAGTCCTCCGCTTTGGCCCCTCCTCTGTGTCCCCGTGCTGCCAGCTCTGACCCAAAGGGTAGCAAACTTAATGGCATCCAAAAGGTGGGGACAGACATTTCTTCCTCCCTGTGTGGGCACAGCTGTCCCCACTGTCGTGCCTGATGTCTTAGTCTGAAGGACAGACAACTGCCCGGCCTGAGAGCTTGCCCAGCTCTCACAGGGGCCCTCCACCCTGTGCCTGAAAATGCGGTGATGTGGGTGCCGAGGGGAAGTGCTCACCTTTACAGGGGATGGAGGCTCGTGGTGGCCCAGGGCTAGGTGCACCTTGCTCCCCCCAGGCAGATGCCCCAGATAGCCACAGAGCCTGGTTTTGGGCATCTGGCTGCAGCCTGATCTCGAGCTTAAAGAAGTTAAACCAAAAATGAGGCTTCTCCAGTGGCCGTGCCCACAACATTCCGGGTCCAGTCAAAACTACTGCTTTGCCCAAGAAAGTTATTTGACAGCCTGTAATCCTAACACTTGGGAGGCCGAGACGGGTTGATTGCCTGAGCTCATGGGTTTGAGGCCAGCCTGAGCCAGAGGGAGACCTCATCTCTAAAAATAGCTGGGTGTTGTGGCGGGCACCTGTAGTCCCCCCGAGGGACTGAGGCTGAGGTAAGAGAATCACTTGAGCCCACTTGAGGTTGCTGTGAGCATTGACACCATGGTACTCTGCTGAGGGTGACAAAGTGAGGCTCTGTCTCAAAAAAAAAAAAAAAGAAAAGAAAAAACTAAGAATGGTGGGGTGGGAGGGAGCCACTTTGTGCTGCCACCTGTGTCTGCACCCTGTGCCCAGACCCCCTGGGAGGCCCCACTCCAGGAGCCCCTCACTGTCAGCCAGTCTGCGTGTGGAGTGGGCACCCAACCCAGCGGGAAAACAGAGGCCTTTGTGTTGTGAATAGTTGAGCTGGGGGGCAAAGCTGACTTGGAAGGGCAAAAAGTAAAATTATTCTTGCTTTTAATCAAGATGTCCTTGGAGAGTATAAAGAAGGGCTGGAGAGACAATGTAATGCTGTAGTTAGCGCAGTGCCCTGCATCACCACACCTGGAGACTTGTAGTTGTATGGCCCATTTCTGGGTCCCTACCCCCATCTGCACTGGGCATCTCACCCTTGGGACAGCCCCTTACCAGGGACACCGCCTTCCCCCGCCAGGGTGTTCTCGGGCCAGGACAGGAACGTTGCATTCTTTTTGTCTTTCTCAGCTGTTGAATACACAAAGTTGATGTGATAAAAGGAAGTTATGTCAGCGCCCCCCATGTAGTTACAGAGAAAACATGTTATTGTTCATTTTCAACTCATCCTTCTGAACTTGCACGATGCAAAATCTCTATAGCCCTGAAAAGCCTCTTTTGAAAATACTCTACAACTCATGGCAGGAAAGGTCAGATTGTTTGAAAATGACTAATGATTAATTAGTCTCCTAATTGTGACTGTTGGAATAGTTATAAAGTGATGGTTTTGCCAACTTCAAAATCTTATAACAGGGCAATAAGGAAAATTAACCTGTATTTGTTGGCACAATTTCTCAGTAGCCTTAAAGAGAAATATAGCTTGCTATTCCAAAACCTGCTGTATGGCAAACAAGGAGAATTTACCAGTATTATTGAAGAGAAGAGAAATTTTTTTGTCACTTTACTTTGTAACACAAATAAAGAATCTTGGTGAGTACACTATTACTAGCTATTTAGTAAGATTTATATTAGGAATGTTACTACTTATAAAATATATTATCTTTTAAAATGTTGCTTGTTTCATTTTATGAAAACAAAAAAGCCTCTTACAATAATAAAACACTCTGACAGTATCTTATGACAATATATGGAACTGAATACAGCATTATGCTGGGGACTGGACTACCTGTGAATTTCTGAATATTAGCATATTAGTAATTGAAGGAGCTATTATTTTGTCTCAAGGGAAAATCTCTTAACATTTTCCCAGCAAATTTTGAAAAGATACATATTCAAGATAAATCTTCACCTTATTTTTGAAAGTAAAGTGTAAATATAATAATTGAAAACTGGCTGAGATCCGCCTCCCTTGCCAGAGTGAGCCACGCATGGTGATCTCACGGTCTCTAACTCATACCTGTGAGCCTTCCTGGGACTTAGCATTCTGTTAACCCTGCAGACTAAAATCATTTCTATGTTATATGTTCTTCATATACTCTTGCTTTCATTCACTCTGCATTTAATTCACTTTCCTTAAAAAATAAAACCAAATGGTTTAAATATTTGTAAGTGCCCATGCAGGGGCTGACATGTGGTGTTGTGTGTGGGGCAGGGCTGCTGAATGGCGTCTTGATCTGCTTGTTGTTAACTGGGTGTTTCCTGACTCGCCACGACTGCCACTATTTTCCTAAATTTAAATATTGGAAAATTGTGATAATGCTGCTTCTTTCTATGCTGGTGTTTGATTAATTAAGATGCATCGTGTTCCGTCCTGTGGTTCCTTGTTGCAAAATACAAAGAAGGCACGATGTCTGTCAGAGTCCAGGGGCACACACCGGCTCTGGAAACTCCCAGCTGCGGTTTCCCGTTGGCCGTATCCACTCAGCTTTGCCTCACATCTACAAGGACTGGTCACTCAGGGTCACTCATGCCGAGTGCTCTTGAGGAGCAGCCAGGCTCCTTCCAGAAGGAGAGCTGCGGGCAGAAGCTGGGCCTGTTGTGTTGTGTCGCCAATGCTGAGCTGGAGCTGTCCAAACACAGCGTACCTTCTAGACCTGTCTTTGCTCCTCCAACCAAGCTGGAGGGAAATGCGGGGACGCAGAGCACACAAAGGTGGTGGGACAACCTGCTGTCACGTGGGTGTCCCTGCGGGAGTGGGTGCCTTCGCTGAAGGAAAGGCTTAACAGGGCAGTGCTTGTGGCTCAGTGGGTAGGGCCCTGGCCCCATATGCTGAGGATGGCGGGTTCAAACCCGTCCCCAGGCAAACTGCAACAAAAAATAGCTGGGTGTTGTGGCGAGTGCCTGTAGTCCCAGCTAATTGGGAGGCTGAGGCAAGAGAATCGCTTAGGCTCAGAAGTTGGAGGTTGCTGTGAGCTGTGTGACGCCATGGCACTCCACTGAGGGCGATAAAGTAAGACTCTGTCTCTACAAAAAAAAAGAAAAAAGAAAAGGTTAACAGGAGCCTGGAGCCCTGTGATGGTTTATTCCACACTGACCTCCTGCATGGGTGTGTATGAGCCCTGGCCATGTTGGTCCAATCAATACTGTGGCCTCCCTGCAAGGGCGTGTATGAGCCTTGGCCATGTTGGTCCAGTCAATACTGTGGCCTCCCTGCAAGGGCATGTATGAGCCCGGGCTATGTCGATGGAGGCTCCAGCACAGACCAAGTCACTGTCCCCACACCACAGCAGATCCCATAGGATGTGAACCCAAGTCTGCCCCACTGCAGTTGGAGGGCTGTGGACATCAATTGGCTGCATGAGCAGGCTGTGAACCGGACCGCCCACCTCCCTTAGAGGGGTGGCCTTATAGGCAACAGGATCCTCAGGGAAGGTGCTGGTTCCCGGAGCACCCACAAGGAAAGTTTTCTGTGAAGGATTCTCCTATAAGCAAGTGTCTGCTTCCGTCTGGCATGGAGAGGTTGGGTGTGGCCCTGCCTTGAGATTGGCAGGGGGTCCCACATAGCCATTCTGGTACCAAGAGTCCAGTCCTGTGAATACCGAGAGGAGATGATTTCCACCTGTGGATTTGAATGTGAGTATATTTTAAGAGCATACATTTGGTTACATAAAACCAAATTACAGACAATTACCTGTTTTTCTAGGTCCAATCAGCATCTGTCTTTCTGAACTCCTATACAGGATGGAGGCTGGATGGGGGATCTGAGAAGTGTGGGGTGAGTGGGACGGAGCCTTCTCCAGAGCATTCCCACTCCAGAAAGAAGCAAACAGTGCCGCAGAGGAGACACGGCACAGCAGGCTTGCCGCCGTGCAGCCTGCGGGGAAATGGGTCCTGTCTCTGCGGAGAGCACTCAGGCCTGCCCAGGAGTCACGCAGTCTCCCAGGCTCACAGCTCAGACATGAGCTTCCGGAGACTTATGAATAATTTATGTGGAAGGAGCCAGGAAATAGTTCCTGAGGAAGGAGGAGGTGCTTTTCCTGGTTTGTTTCTCATATTCTAAATTTCTGCTAAGAAACCTGCCACTTTCAGTGTTTAAAAATACTTTCAGTGACACTGTGGCTGTTTGGGGGGCAGGTTTGTAAAATTTTAGTGTGCGCCCCAAAGAGGGGCCGAGCGACACAGCCCACCCCATGGCTTCTGCGGGTACTCCTGGGCTTTATAGTACTTTCATGTTAAGGAAAGGCATTCCGGGATACATCCCTTCCATGGGGCAGACTCATTTGAAAGCTCCTGCCTGCAGCCCCCTGGAATGTCCCTGGCAGACACTGCCGTGGTCCCACTGGGGGACACTTGGGCTGACAGAAGCCACCAGCTGCTGAGACCATGGCTTGACGATGAGCTGGGCATCATACCCTGCTGTTTGATGGGCGAGGTGTCTGGCTCATACGATTTCTTAAACTCCTTTTACCCACCTGGTGGAAGGATTGGGAGACCCCTGGGGCCAGCCATTTTTCATCCCTTGGCTTCACGTGGTTTGTACAATGAAGCAAAACCTACATTTCTGCCTGGCCTAACACCTGTGGGCTGAGGGCAGCAGGGTGGGCTAGGGCACTTCCTGGTCTTCCCTGCCCACGGACAAGTCCAGATACAACACATGGGTAGGTGAGCTCCTATAGCTGGGCATGGCCAGGCCTGCCTTATTCTCTTCTGCCCAGGCAATGTCTGTGCAGGCCTCTCAGAAAGGCCGGGCATGGGGAGAGAAGGTGGAAAATCTTTTAAAAATCCATTTCTCACCAAGAAATGAATCAGGACACCAGTCTCAGCTCTGTCTGAGACTTCTCTGATGGCAGAGGTGACAGCGAGGATTCCTGCCTCATCTACAGCTCACAGGGCTTCCTTGTGACACTTCTTGTTAGGGCCCAGCCAGAGCTTCCCCACTGCTGTCTTCCGGGGTGAGGCCAGGTGTTACAGGGGTACGGTGAGGGTTTGGGGGTGGTGTGGGGCTCCTCACCCACCACCGTCTGATGTCCAGGGGCCTCTTCCCAAACGGTCCTGGAATCCCATAGGAAAGTGGCTTTGGGAGGGTTTCAGGAGCCCAAGGTCCTAATCATAGGCACAGCCTTTGTTTTAAGGGGCAGGGAGTACTCAGGGTGGAGGGTGGGGTTGTTCAGGGGCAAGCCCAGGGCTTCAGGTGGTCCAGACCCAGAGACACCGGGAGGTGTGGGAGGTGGGATTGGGAGTGAAGGCAGCCACAGGGTCAACGGTGTCAAGGTCAAAGAACCATCCAGGGGCTCCAATGTGGAGGATAGAAGTGTCCTTAGAAGCACAGATGGCCGAGCAAGGAGCCAGTTTCCTTTGGTCTTGAGATGTGATGGGCCATCCTGGTGGAGCCCGTGGGGAGAGGGGTGTTTGTCCTGAGATGTGATGGGACATCCTGGTGAAGCACCCAGTAGTTGGCCTTGCAAGTGGACACTCCGGCGTGATGTGGGAACTTTTCAAAACTGAGTCGTCTGCACGTGGTTTGTCCCTGCAGCCAGAGTGGATTCTTTGATGCTGGCCTCAGAGACTTAACACAGCCTTCCCAGGGGCAGGCCGGACCCCTCTGGGGTCTTATCGTCTCGTGGTGCCGCCATCTCTTCTGGCTTCTTTGGACTCCTTCCAAATTGGAAGTCTTGAGACTCTCTCAGGAGGACCAAAACCCAGTGACAGGTCCCGCCCAGTTTCGAGGGAGGCTGGAAGGTAGTTTTAGCTGCATGCTGGGAACATGGTGGATTTGGTGGGTGTCCTGCTGGTTCTTGCCACCTCTGAGGATGGCTACCTGCCCAAAGGGGTTAGGTACTCCAAGAAAGAGGACAGCGCTGCAGGGCATGCTAATGTCTGAAGTGCAGAGAAGGAAATTGTGGGATGTCCTGAGAAACAGCTATGAGTAGAAGGACAGTGTGGGGCTGAGGTCACAGCGGTGAGGCCAAGAGAGGGCTCCAATGAGGAGGGAAAAGGTACCTGCCACACCAAGGTCAAGAGAGGGCAGATACATGTCCCTATGTTCTAGAAGAAAGACCTCTGGGGACGTGGGCCTGGACAGTGATGGCATAGCCCCTGCTCAGGTGCTGTGTTTGTTTACCTCCCCAGTTTGCTGTGGACTAAACAGAGTAAGTTAGAAAAGTGTTCTCATGTATTCACAGCTCTCAAGCTCTCAGCTTGCATAATTACAAGGGACAGAAGCTAAAATTTCATCTGTGCTGTATCCGCTTAAAAGGAGCCAGGATAGGAAGTAACAAGGAGCTGTGATTTGCACTTTGATAACTTAAGTGAAATAAATTGATAGTTCCAAATGGGGGAAAAAATGACCAGGTCTGCTCCCACAGACTTTAAATATTATCCAGGTTAGAAATTTCAGCAAAGGGGACAAAGATAAAATCTGTCATTTGGCTGGGTGCCTGTGGCTCAACAGGCTAAGGCGCCAGCCACGTACACCTGAGCTGGCGGGTTTGAATCCAGCCCGGGCCTGCCAAACAACAAGGGCTGCAACCAAAAAATGGCTGGGCATTGTGGTGGGCGCCTGTAGTTCCAGCTACTTGGGAGGCGGAGGCAAGAGACTCGCTTGAGCCCAGGAATTGGAGGTTGCTGTGAGCTGTGATGCCACAGGACTCTATCCAGGGTGACAGCTTGAGGCTCTGTCTCAAAAAAAAAAAAATCTGTCATTCATTAATACATAT